>OY730185.1:30209642-30459182 GCA_963422495.1 Polyommatus iphigenia | reverse complement strand
GAAGAGAAGAAGAAGAAGAAGAAGAAGAAGAAGAAGAAGAAGAAGAAGAAGAAGAAGAAGAAGAAGAAGAAGAAGAAGAAGAAGAAGAGAAGAAGAAGAAGAAGAAGAAGAAGAAGAAGAAAATTGAATAAGAACGATCCCGACATATATGGCTACTAAGAAAAAAGAAAAAATATGTTTTTAATAGCTGGATACTAGTCCTTAGATCACAAGTGATACCAACTTCTAAAAATATTTAAAAGGGCTCTAGCTCACGGTTATTGTTTTATAGCGACGTAAACGTGATATTGTGGCGATACAAACGACCGATTTTAGTGATGAAAATACTTAAATGTATCGTGCCACAATGTTGGATGACAGCGGGGACTACAACGAAGAAAGGGTGAGTACATTAGGCGCGTTTTGTATCGCGTTGGCAGGTATTACACGCATCAATATAATAGGCCGAATCGCAGTATCGCAGTACTATTTGTGAATCCCGTGATACTAGAATCGTGATAATATTGACCGTGTAATTTAGGCCTTTGAATCATTAATATTGCTAGCAACATTCTTAGTGTATAGTCTATGCAACATTCTTTAGAAAATGGTTGCCGATAAGGCGGCTCAATATATACTAGTAATCTGTGGCATCGTCGCGAGTAGTTGTGCCGCCATTTTGTGAAGATGTTCTGAAGCTCTGCAAACGCCATGAACACCGTAGCCACGCTGCGAAGATTCCTCTCTTGATGTAGGCACGATGTGAAGTGAAGTGTTGCGAAGAATTCTTATTAGAAAAAGTCCTTTTTAGGGCTACTTCATGTCCGGTGCAAATGCACTTAATATTGCACGGACGGTTTCTCTCGTCATTTCGAACGTACGTTCTTTGCAGAACGATTTTCTTCTGTGTTTCAATATTCCATGACGAACGTATACAAAGACGGCGGGCGCTCCTTTCGGAGCGTGTTGTTTTCTTTGTTTCAATCGGCGAACGAACGTGTAGGTACTTTGTAGGTACTGCTACAGTGCTCCCCCTCAAGCGAAGCGCACCGGCAGTCTGACGGCACGGCCCGTTCTTGTTGTCTTCTGTGCTGGACTTGCTGGTGTCTTCTGCTTGATCGGTGATGCACTTGGTAATGGTTGTGAGGTAATAGGTAAAGGTAATGAGGTAACGGGTAAAGGTAATGAGGTATTTTGAGGTAAATTATTGGTATGTGAAGGTAAGGTAACAGGTACATTAGTATTAGGTAAGTTGGTAATTACCGGTGACTGTTGTACATTGCTCGTTGACTCGCCGAGGTTATCTTCACTCAATAAGTAGGCGGGCTTCAAACGATCGATGGACACTGTTGCTGTGCGATCGGGTAGTTGTATCACGTAGTATTTTTCTTCTCGTCGAAGAACTTTGTACGGCCCGTCATACGGACTTTGAAGTGGTCTTTTAACGACGTCAATACGTAAAAACACGTAGTCGCACGTAAGTAGATCACGATGTACGAAGATGTTGCGTTGATTTCCGTGGCGATGTACATTGTTTTTCGGCTTGAGAGAATTGATGTTTTTTCGTAGTTGCTCGATGTAGGTATGATCTAGGCTCGATGATGATGTTGTTTCGAAGAAGTCGGCCGGTAAACGTAGGTTACGGCCGTAGGTTAATTCGGCGGCGCTGACTCCGGTGTCCTCTCGTATTGCGGCGCGTAGTCCGAGTAACACTGTAGGTAGCTCGTCGATCCACGATGTATTACTATTGATGAGTCTTGTTTTTAGTGAATTCTTGAGACTTCGATGCCAGCGTTCAATCATGCCGTTAGATTGCGGGTGATACGGCGTTGTACGGGTTTTTTCTACTCCCATACAACGTGTTAAGTTGACGAACAGCTGACTCTCGAACTGGCGTCCTTGATCGGTTGTTATTTAGTAGGACACCCGAATCTTGCTATCCATTGTTCGTAGAATGTTCTTGCGACGGTTTCGGCGGTGATCTCGGTGAGCGGTACAGCTTCGGGCCATTTTGTTGAGCGATCGATCATAGTAAGTAGGTATCTATGACCACTCGCTGTTGTACTTAGCGGTCCGATTAAGTCGATGTGCGTATGTTGAAAGCTATCGACTTGTGGAAATGTCGACACGGCGCTCGATGTATGTCGTTGTATTTTGCTTCGCTGACATTGTATGCAGGTTTTCGTCCACTCACTAATGTTAGAGTTCATTGATGGCCAGAAGAATTTTTGTGCGATGAGTTTTCTTGATGCTTTTGTTCCAGGATGACCTATGTTGTGAATAGAGTCGAAAATGGCGCGCCGAAAATCTTGCGGAATGTACGGGCGAACGTATTTTGTTCATGTTTCGCATACAATCTTGATATCGGAGTTAGGTAGCGTTGTTGTTTTAAAACTTAAGTTTTCTTGATCGTACAGTGTAGGTAGCGTGCTATCTCGCTCCTGCGCGCGAGATAACTCTTCGTAGTTTACAGCTGACGGCGTGTTGATTGTTTCTATGCGGCTGAATGTGTCTGCGACGATATTATCTTTTCCGCTGATATGACGAATGTCGTGCGTGAACTCGGAGATGAAAAGTAGTTGCCGAGTTCTTCTTGGAGTTTCCGATGTCGATGTTTTCTTGTGTAGGGCGAATGTCAATGGCTTGTGGTCGGTGAATATGATGAGTTCTCGGCCTTCGAATATTTTTCTGAAGTATTTTACTGACATGTAGATAGCTTGAAGTTCACGATCGTAGGTGCTGTACTTCGTTTGCGCTGTAGTAAATTTCTTCGAGAAGTAGCCGAGTGGTTGCCATTTGTTGTTGTAATATTGTTGTATTACAGCTTCCGCTGCGGTGTCCGAGGCGTTGGAGAAAATAGCGATCGGTGCTTTGTGATTCGGGTGGGCGAGCAAAACAGCGTTTTTAATGCTATTTTTGCAAGCCGTGAATGCTTCTTTTGATGTCTCGTTCCACTCGATCGGTGTCTTGTCTCGCTTTTCGCATTATGTAGGTATGCGTGTAGCGGGGCTTGAATTGTAGCGGCGTTCGGTATGCTGTCTCGGTAGAAGTTTAGCATGCCGAGGAAACGACGTAACTCTTCTATATTCTTCGGTAGCGGGAATTCTTCTATGGCTTGTAATTTCTTGCTTGATTCCGTCGCTGTTCACGCTGAAGCCGAGGAATTTAACTTCTTTCTTGCCGAATACACATTTAGCTGGGTTGATTGTGATCCCGTTTTCTTCTAGAAGTTGAAGAACACACCACAGATGTTGGCGATGTTCTTCTTCGCTGCTGGATGCGATTAACAAATCGTCGATGAAGGCAAACACGAAATCGTATCCTTGCAGTATTTCGTGTATAAAACGCTGAAATGTCTGGCCTGCGTTTCTAAGGCCGGGACACATTCTCGGGAACTCGAATAATCCGAATGGTGTGATGATTGCTGTCTTCTCTATATCTTCTTTATGGACTGGTAATTGTTGGAAGGCTCGGTTCAAGTCGATCGTCGAGAAGATAGTTTTTCCGGCGAGTTGGGAAGTGAAATCACGAAGTCGTGGTATAGGGTAGCGGTCGGGCTTCGTTACTGCGTTGAGTCGTCGGTAGTCGCCGCACACCCTTATGTCGCCGTTCTTCTTTGGTACGACGTGAAGCGGAGAAGACCAGGCGCTCTTGCTGGAACGACAGAGACCTTGTTGCATCATATTCTCGAATTCTTTTTTTACTTGATGTGGTTGTAGCGGTCGGGCGCGACAGTGTAGCGGTGGCCCAGACGTCTCGATGAAGTGTTCGACACTGTGCTTCGGTGTAATATTCATCGCTGTCAATCTCGTGATGCCAGGGAAGTCTGCCAGGATGTCGTGATATGACTGCGTGCTGTCGACACTACGGACTGTAGGTACGTCCGTGTAGCGTCCAGGTGCATTGATGTGCAGACTGGTTCTTCCGTCGATGAGTCTTCTGTTCTTCAAGTCGACTATGAGTTCGTGATGTTGCAGGAAGTCGGCACCGAGGATTGGTTTTGATACTGCTGCGACGATAAACTTCCATTTGTACGGTCGGCGAAGTCCGATGTTGAGCTCTAGTGTTTTTTCGCCGTACGTCGGTATTACGGTGTTGTTGGCGGCGTAGAGTTGAAAAGGTAGCGGCTGGAGGTGAATGCCTTTCTTTTTTGGTATGACGGATATATTGGTACCCATGTCTACCAAAAAAGTGAGATTCGTAGTCTTGTCCGTAACGAATAGGCGGTATTGTTTGTTGTGAACGCCGGATTCCGCCGCTGCCAACGTTCTGTCTAGTTTTCCGGGTTGTTGAATGTACACGGTTGCGTACATTATCGCGCTTCTTTGCCGAATCTGTTGTGGTAGTAACAGAACGGCGATGGCGATGGTGATGGTGATGTAGACCGTGGACGCGAAGTTGATCGTTGCCGGAATCTTGACGATGATCTGTGTCTTGACCTTGAGCGTTGATAGTAGTTTTCTCTTCTTTAATTATTATTGTTGTTGTATTGTTGTTTTTTCAATTCAGCGACCTCTAGGGAGAGTTTTCTAATTTCTTCTATAAGTAGGCACTCGATGTTCGATGATGGTGATGCGGAGCTATTTACACGATGAGACGATGAGATGCTATGTACATTATTTACATGTGACTGCTCCATTATTTTGTCGGCCAGCGCAGCTTGCTCGTCAAGTGTGGTCTTCGTCTGGAACGTTTCGCTGACGGCCAGGACGGAGCGAATATTTGCCGGGAGGAGGTTGGCCCACATGAGTTGTAGGGTGGAATCGGGGACCTTGTTGCGAGCCAGGTTTCGCATACGTCGGAGTAACTGTGATGGTTTCTGGTCTCCCAATTCCATGTCCGACAGCAGCTGTTGAAAATGCCGGCTGTCAGACTCCTCGTATGCGGAGATGAGCCGGTCCTTCAGGGCTTGATATTCATTCGTTTCTGGTGGGTTGTACAGCAGGTCGGCGATTTGCTCGATGTCCTCCTTTTCTAGGCGAGCGATGACCATTTGCGAGAGCTGACTTTGGTTCTTCTGTAGACTGCTGGTGGCTGCCTCGAACGTGACAAACCAGAGCCTGGGTTTGTCCCTCCAGAAAGGTGGAATTCGCATTGACAGGGCAATGCCGGCGATTTCCTGCGATGACGGTGATGTCGCCGGGTTGCTGGTGAGTGCCGAGGTTTCGGGCAGGGATTCGCCTCTGGATTCCATTGTGGAGATGAAGAGATTTTTGCAGAATTCCGTCGGGCAGCGTTTCGTGGTGCAGCGTCGTCAAGCAGAACTTCGTCGAGCAGAGATTCTTTTTTGCAGAGTTTCTTTCAGCAGAGTTTCTTCTTCCAGGTTGCTTGTTGTTCACGGGGTCACCAGTTTAGAGGACCGGTTGGTCTCTCTAAGAGTTCACTAGAGGTCGGAGGAGTAAAGAGTAAAACTCGATTTACTGTGGTGAACTGAAGTGATTTATTTACAAAAATGCGCTGCTTATATACAAAAAAATGAGTTAATTATTATTATTACAAATCTGTACAAAAGTTAAAAGGTTATTTGTGATTGGTTAACTAGATTAGACAGAGATGTAAAGAAAGAGATAAAAATATTTACAAAACAAGAAAGAGAAAAAAATTGAATAAGAAATATTTACAAGTTGGAAAAATTATCCGCGCAGAAGATTCGGCCGTACCGCGGTTCGTGGCGTTGGTATCGCGCGAGTATAAATATAGGCTCGCATGCCGCGGCCATTCAGTCCGCGCGCGAATTTCATACCGACGTCGTCTCCCTGTCAGTTGCCGTCGCGTCGTCGCGAGTAGTTGTGCCGCCATTTTGTGAAGATGTTCTGAAGCTCTGCAAACGCCATGAACACCGTAGCCACGCTGCGAAGATTCCTCTCTTGATGTAGGCACGATGTGAAGACGCGTAATGAAGTGTTGCGAAGAATTCTTATTAGAAAAAGTCCTTTTTGGGGCTACTTCATGTCCGGTGCAAATGCACTTAATATACACGGACGGTTTCTCTCGTCATTTCGAACGTACGTTCTTTGCAGAACGATTTTCTTGTGTTTCAATCTTCCATGACGAACGTATACAAAGACGACGGGCGCTCCTTTCGGAGCGTGTTGTTTTCTTTGTTTCTATTGTATGTGTATTGACGATGATAAGCTCTGAGGTGTTGAGCTGTTTGCAAAGTGTATAGATCCCCCTAGGGATTTTAGTTCTGTAACAGTACAGCTGTTCCTGTTTGTTAATTGACTTATGAGTTTGCTTATCTTTATGTCTTTTCCGCTAACGGGAAGTTAAATTCTTAAGGTGTCACTCACAATCATTGACATAAGCTCACAGTGCACAAACCTATTATATTTGAAAAAATCTGTCTAGGTTTTGGAATTGATCTGCAGGCTTAAATTTGCTCAAGTTTCTATTACTATTGAAATATTGACACTATAATATGTTACATAATTGTTATGTTGTATGTATAGTATGGGTCCTGAGATGCAGTCTCGTTTTCCTATTAACTACTGGCCCTTTCTAGAATATAATATCGGGGGTTGCCCATGTTTTAAACTTTAATATTAATTATTTTGAGGGAAAATACATACCTAGGTGATCTATTCCTGAAGGGAATGTAAGATCCTATAAATAACTAGAGTATAACTTTTTTGCAAGGTCCAAGTGTATTCCCTGCGACTAAGCTTCCTATAAAGCAGTCCTTTCCCAGAATTTTTATGTCTATTTCTGTTTATGTGCAGGGCCTGGTTTTTTCTTTTCTACCCGGTTTATTATTGTAGAGAAGAGAATTATTACTCTTTATAGTTTGTTTCGAATTATGTACCCTATTAGATGTTGCTGAATATGTAGGTACCCTTGTTAATGTGTGGTTCCTAGGATTATATTTTATATCTGTCCTGTCTAAAAGTTGTAGTTTCTCCTGACTAAATAAATGTTCATTTCTACTTCTCCTACCACAGCTAATCTGCCCTAGCCCCTGACCTGTCATATACCTAGTGAGAAAATTTCAGAGTTAGGGCCATAAAGGTTTACTATCTTAATAAGCAAGGTTTCCGGCTTTAGATCCTGTACAGCCTAGCCTAGTCTACAATTTTTTTTAGGTTTTTAATTAATCTTTAACGCCACAACTCACAAGGGTAAGAGTGGCAGAGTACCTCTTAGGAGTATCTTAGGATAGATTTGTAGCGAATGCCCTTCCGGGCCTGTGAATTAAATCTTTAGAGATCCTCGATCTCCTCTATACATTCTGTTCTAGCCTCTGCACTGATCTTCTGTTCTAAACTTGTGTTATTACAATAATTTGTTATAGTCGCATAATTTGTTATAGATCCCGCTCGCACGCCCGCGCCCGCTCGGACGCTCAAGGACGCTCGGACGCTCGTACGCACGCTGCGCCGCACACTCGTTCGATCACCATCATGACGACTCGCCAACGTTCACCGAATCAATCAAGATCTGGCTCACCTTATAGTGGCAGCTCAACTACTGATTCACATGCAGACCCCGACAATAATATCACTCGTAGAAAAGGCAAACAGCCTGACCCAAAATACATTACTTTCTCGCAACTTTCTGAGTTTCGCGCTGAAATTATGACTTTCCTGAACAATTTTAGCAAGTCCCAGAAAGAAGACTTTCGGAATGTTAATGACAATGTATCCCAAATCAAGGATGTAAAAACCGAAATTAACAAAATTGCCGATCAGCTGGAGGCTATCAAAATATGCACTACTAATATTACCCTCGAAAATGTCGAATTAAAAAAAGATGTATCAGATCTAAAAGATTCCTTATCTGTTTATTCATCTGAGCATTCCATGTTGTCAACACGCACAGAAAAAATCGAGTCGGAGATGAAAAACATCGGTAAATTACAAAAAGACTTCGTCGAACTCAAACATAGCTATGATTTTCTAATTAATGAACACAATGCATGCCAACAAAAAAATCGCATGAAGAACCTAGAAATCTCCGAATTGCCCGAGAAAACCGATGAAAACCTATTGCAATACGTCGTCGCTATCGCCAAGCATGCAGGTGTTACAGACTTCTCTTCGCACGATATTATTCTGGCCCATCGGGTTCAACCCCGCCTCAGCGATCCCAAGAAACCGAAGAATATCGTAGTGCAGTTTGCATCCACCTTAATCAAGGACAAGATTATCTCGGGAATAAGAAGAAAGAAGGGCATAACTACACATGATCTCGGTCTCAGTGGAGTGTCTCGTAATATTTACATAAATGAGCATCTCACTGCCAACAATAAGAAAATGTTGAAGCTAACTAAAGACGCAGCCAAAAACGCCAATTTCAAGTATGTGTGGATTCGTAACTGCAAGATTTTTGTAAGGAAAGATGATACACAACCTAAACTACTAATAAAGAGTGTTGGCGATCTGGACAAAATTAAGTGACTATCTCCACCTTATAGTTACTACTGTATGTTATATAAAAATATTAAGGTACTGTCTAGGATTATAGTTTTATACTTTGTATCAAACATCAATTATTATCATACTCAAGCCACATGCAAAATTGTTATTAAAATAAGCATAAAATTATTATTTTGTAAACCTCTCTTAATATTATACTTACATTATAATACTATATTATATTTACATCATTTATCGTATTTTTTAAAAATATTGACCTTACTGAATATTACTATATCTACTTTAATATTTTATACATATATAATATATTTTTTTACATTTAATATTGTTATACCACATGATAAAATAATATTTTCTTTCAGTACTTGTAGCATAATATTATTCCTTCTGCTTTACCTATACAATATAAACCCCACAATGCGACACAGGCGCAGGCGACACATTAGAATAAAATCATTCACAGACATTAATAATCTAGTATTTAAAATAATATACCTAGCACTAAAAATATTAACTTTAAAATTAAAATATGGCTACACTAATTCATAACGATAATCTTCAGTTATATTACCAAAATGTACGGGGCTTAAGGACTAAGTGTATTGACTTATATAATAATGTACTGTCCCAGGATTACGAAATATTATTATTTACTGAGACTTGGTTACAGAGCGATGTACTCGATAGTGAGCTATGTGATAATAGGTACGACATATTTCGATGTGACCGGAATCTCGAACGTTCGGGTAAGAAATCAGGCGGCGGAGTGATGCTGTGCGTACGCAGCGAACTAAACGCATCGACCGGCTACTTGTGGAGTGACAGCGGTGCATCAGCTGTCCCGCCGAGCACGTCATACGAGTCTACGTGCGTAAGTATACCTGCCAGCGCGATCGGCTCGCAAACTAACTTACATATTATTCTTACTTATATAGCTCCTGACCCGACTTCATTATACGATTGTTTAATTAACTTTCAGAATAAGTTATCAAACTACATAAACTTAAATTCTTCCGATAATTACATAGTATTGGGTGACTTTAATTTGCCACAGCTGAGTTGGAGTTCACACGACAACGTCGCTCACATATTTGGTACCTCAACTTCACACATTAACGCAATTAACTTTGCTGACGCTCTCGGATACTTAGGCTTAAAGCAATATAATTTTTTTCCTAATTCTAGCGGTAATATTATTGACCTATGTTTTTCCACGCTACCTTTGCAGGTAAACACCACAAACTCACCATTAATAAAAGAAGATAAGTATCATCCCGCATTAAATATTACAGTTTGTGATGTCAACTTGCAACCTTTTATAGAATGCCATGAACCGCGTTTTAACTTTTATAAGTGTGACTACACAGTAATTAATAATCACTTTAACAATGTTAACTGGGAAGAGATTTTAAGTGTTGGCTCAGTTAATGACGCCGTCGATCTGTTTTACTCTAAATTACATGAATGTTTTGTTCTTTATGTTCCACTCAAACATTTCTCTTTAAATAAGCAAAACTACCCACCTTGGTATTCTTTGCCACTAATAAAGATTATCCGAGAAAAATCAAAAGCGCATCGTGCTTGGAAGAAATATGGCAACCCATTAGATTACGACGAATTCTCGTTACTTAGGAAGAGGCAGCGTATCGTTCTAAATCAGTGCTTTGGACGTTTTACTTCCAGAGCCGAAGAGAATATTAGACGTTGTCCAAAATACTTTTGGAGATATGTACGCTCCAAAAAAGGTGTAATTAAATATCCAAAACATTTTACATTGGGTTCGGAGAAATACGACGAGGGCCATTCGATCTGCTCCGAATTTAGTAATTTTTTTAAAAGTGTTTTTACCTCTTCCTCATTAGATAACAGTGACACTCAATCTCTAAATTACGTCTGTGATATAAATTGCCCAGATTCGATATCCCGTGTCAATATTTCCCACGAATCTGTATTAAAGTCACTTAAATCACTGAACATAACAAAAGGTTCTGGTTTTGATAATATACCACCTATTGTTTTAAAAGCATGTGCTGATTCACTGGCTACACCCATTACAATTTTGCTGCGTAGGTCAATGTCTGAATGTATTTTTCCCGACAAATGGAAAATAGCCCACGTAATACCCATTCATAAGAAAGGCAGTAAATCAGCTATTGACAATTATAGGCCTATCTCTATTTTAAGCACCATCAGTAAAATTTTCGAAAAACTTGTTTATGACAACATTTATCACATTTTATCTAAAGGCATACCAAGAACTCAACACGGCTTTCTGAAGGGTCGGTCAACATTATCAAACCTGTCTATATTTTCTACCTATGTCTTACAGAATATGGAGCGTGGTGGGCAGGTGGACGTGATTTATACGGATTTTGAAAAAGCTTTTGATCGAGTGGATCACGGCCTCCTGCTCAGCAAGCTCCATAAACTGGGAATACATGGTGATCTGCTACGGTGGGTCAAGTCGTATCTTACGAACCGTTCACAAGCTGTTATTCTGGGGGGTTTCAAATCAGATTATGTAAAAATACCCTCAGGTGTCCCACAGGGATCACATTTGGGCCCTTTATTTTACAGTGCTTACATTTTTGACATTAACAAGTGCCTCACCAGCGCCATGCATCTACTTTATGCAGACGACAAAAAAATTTTCCTTGCGATCGGTTCATTACATGACCGTGAACTTTTGCAGCGTGATCTTAACCAATTATTTATTTATTACAAAGACAACAATATAACAGTTAATATTCGCAAATGCCAATGCATAAGTTTCACACGCAGAAAAAACTCCATAATGTTTCCGTATAATTTTAATAACGTCACCATAGCTCGCGTTAGTAATGTACGAGATCTTGGCATACTTTTCGATTCCGGAATGCTTCTAACTATGCATTATAACAATATAATAGACAGAGCATATCGTATGCTTGGTTTTGTGCAAAGGACAAGCAAACCCTTCACAAGCATTCATTGTATTAAAGTTCTGTACTTTGCATTTGTCAGAAGCATTCTGGAATATGCATGTCAAATTTGGTCTCCTTCTTATGTCACCCATGCATCCCGCATTGAAAACATCCAGAAGAAGTTTATACGTTTTCTAAATTTTAAGTCTGGCTCATCTTTACCCACACAGAATTATGTTGAACAGTGTCGTCATTATAAACTAATGCGCCTAGATGATCGTCGTCACTTATATGACATGTGTCTTCTATATGATATATTAAATGGTAATTTAGATAGTCCTTATCTGTTAAATTTAGTCTCGTTTAACGTACCCCGTCGCAGAACACGTCAAACTCCTTTATTCTATGTTCCATTTCAGTACACTAATTACGCTAAAAACTGTGTTCTCTCTAGAATTTTACATACATACAACAAAAAATTTTCTCATATTGATCCCTTTATAGAAACAAAACCATCATTAAAATCAAAAGTTAAATTATCCCTGCTAGAAATATAATAAGCCTGTGTGATAATTGGTGTTGTTAGTTAGTTTTAAAATTTAAAATTATTGAAATTGTACTGAATTTACTATCTTATTTTTAATATCCTCATCTATAATTAATTTATTATTTTTACTATATATACTTATATCTTATATATAATACACATCATATTTATTTTTATCATTTATTCACCAAATTATATTATACACATATATATTTTATATATTATGTATATATTTTTATATTACTCTATAACTTATAATAGATAAAATATATGGCTTGAGATTATTATAAGAATTAGCATTAAGTGTCAAAAATGTTTTGATTTCTGTTTCTACGCTGTTTACTTCTGGTAAAATTGTAATAAGTTACGTAATAAGTTGTGGATAGCTGTTATTGGCCTTATGTACTCATTGTATTCTTCTATAATACTGTTAAAATTGACGGCTGTTGTTATCCTAAATAAATAAATAAATAAATAAATAAATAAATAAAATAGTGTTTACCAGGAATGGCTGAGACTAACGTTGCAGGTATACTCTGGTGTGTTTTGAGTATCTTGTAGGTGTGAGTAAAATTTACCAAGGAAGGAGTTGCGTATCCTGAGATGTAACTCACCTATTTCTCTAGGTTATTCACCTGATCGGAGGAATGCCAACCTTCTGTCTGAAAAGTCTAGACAATCATCCTCCGAAGTCCGAGGACGACGAGTCCTGACTCCTGACCCTCGTCACTCCATGCTCCATGTGTCTTTCGAAGTCACTGAACACCTATCAGCTACCACTCACGGAGCTCGAAAATCGAAGTCTATAATATTTACTCATCACCACGTGCACCACTTGTTTACAAACAAATTAGCAAAACAAACTGAGCGAAAAATTAGTTACTTATTTCAAAAACTAAACAAATGAGAAAGATATATTATACTCAAAACACCTTAAATTTCTTTAAAAAGGAATAATTGATTATATTACTTATAACTTAATTAATTTACATTAAAATTGTATCAATTTGACCGAAATGCGAAATTCGATGTTCGCGTTGGCAAATTCAAAGACGCTATGATCACAGATTATTATTATATATTTGTAGAGCTATGATAGACAAGATAGAAAAACGAGAGGTACTGCTTCAAGAAAGAGAAAGGTAAGATCAAGATTTCCCATGGGTGCGAAGGAAATAGCAAAACGCCACCGGTAAGTTGACAAAAATTGACCATATATGGCAATGTTCGAAGATAAACATATGTGTTTCAAGGACATATAATAAGGTATTTTAATTAAATATTAACAAAAACTGACTTCAAAAAATTAAAATTTTTACCAATATTACATAGTACTATACATATCCATACTAATATTATAAGTACTTTATAAATATGAAAGTCTGTTCATCTGTCTGTTAAGTACTTCTTCGCGCTCAAACCACTGAACGGATTTTGCATAAATTTGGTATGGAGACACTTTGAGTCCCGGGAAAATGTACGGTATCCACTCGATAAACGGACTTTGACGCAATGGAGTTACAGCCGTCATCTATTAATATTATAGATGTAAAAGGATGACCGTCTGCTTCTTTATCTGTATGTCTGTACCTACCTACTTATATTATATTGTTCAGGTAAAACGTAACTCAAATATTTAGAAATTTCAGATTGTCCTCATCGAGCCAATCGGCATACTCAGACAATATTTAAATATGGAGCACAATGCAGAGCAGCTCATTTGCCTGCTGCCATTTGCCAAATAATTGGAGCGTACTTCACAATCCAGGGATTTCCTAATAAAACATAAACAAAAAGGGTAGCTGATTTTGAAAATTCTAATTCCTCTATAAAACGCGTTTAATAACGCGTTGTTTAAATATCAGCCCTTGTGCAACGCACCGTAGCATTTTACAAGGCTCCCAAATTGCGTAATGTTCCCTTATTCATTCCATACAACTAACGGCAATAATCAGTAGGTTCTCGAAGTATTCAGAAGTCACACTTCATTGAAGTATTCAGAAGACACACTACGTCAGCTGCAAATTAACATTCGTATTGAATAATAGCTGTCCCGGCAAACGTTGTTTTGCCATTTAAAGTATTTCTACTTCATCAGTTGATACAAAATCTGACCCCCTCTTTGGGCCCCTTAGAGGGGTGGGGGATTTTTATACACCAGATGTTGAGTTGGAAGAAGGCAAATATATCTGCGAAAACAGTATGCAAATTGGATTAGTAGTTTTCGTGTTAAAGCAAAAGTCTTATACAAAATCTGACCCCCTCTTTCGTCCCTTTAGAGGGGTGGGGGGATTTTTTTTATACACCAGATGTGAAGTTGGAAGAAGACAAATATATCTGCGAAAACCGCATTCAAATCGGATCAGTAGTTTTCGTGTTAAAGCAAAAATCTTTTACAAAATCTGACCCCTCTTTCGTCCCTTTAGAGGGTTGGGGGGGGATTTTTATACACCAGATGTTAAGTTGGAAGAAGCAAATATATCTGCGAAAACCGCATTCAAATCGGATCAGTAGTTTTCGTGTGATAATGGAACAAACATACAGACAGACAGACAGACAGACAGACAGACAAAAAAACTGACCACATTTTTGGCTTCTATAGCGATGTAGTGATACCCTCCACTTATTATTTTTTGAATATCTTTAATGTACAGAATCTTCATTTCTACAGTTTTATTAAATGTATAGATGCTCTCTTCTTTCGAATATATAATATCAAGTTGATCAGTATTATTTCATCTTATAATGTCCAATAACTGTTTTTCAGCACTTTTACAATACCAGGACAGGCCAAAAAAACCTTTAAATGAGATATAAAAGGTTATTAAGAATGTACAAAAAATACCCTACTTATCAGAATTTAGATTGTTATTTATACAATAACACGTTTATAATAACATACACAATGTGTATCATAAAAAATATTATTAAAAACTTTAGCATGTTCCTAAATTTTTTCTTTTCATTTGCAAAACCAAGGCGCACGTGATGACCATGGCGATAAAAAGATGTTTTATTTTGGTTACTCTACAACCTGATAAAAAATACTCTATTTTCATTGTAGCGTGAATGCCCCTCAATATTAATTCCATTATTATTTACATCGTATAAAAACCACAAACTTTTATTTTTACGATCAAAGTGTAAAGACGTGTCCTTCTACTGAAAAATTCTAATGACTCGTAATTTACCCTAAGTTAAATGACTAGTAGATTGGACAGTACCACTCATTGGAAAGAGCACAAAAACACAATATTTATTAATGTTAATTTAAAAGTTTCCTGTTTTTAAAGTAAAAGAACGCCTGTTTTTTAAGAAAAACAGTCAGTTTTTAAAGCAACAATAAATATGGTGTTTTTGTGCTTTTTCCAATGACTAGTACTGTCCAATCTACTAGTCTTTACCCTATTTGTTTTTTATATATTTATAAGCACAGATTATTAATTAATGTGCTCCTATATTTTTCTTCTAATGGCAAATGCTTTGGACTTGCTTGTTGTCAAAAGGAAAAGAAGAAGATAATTGCGAAGAAACAAAAGGATTTAGTCTGGAGTTTTGGCGGGCATGTGAAAGAGTGCTGTTGTGTTTTTATATTATTATTTTCCTAAAATTGTGTTAGCTGGGTTTTTAATGTGTAATATTGGTAGAATATTAACCATTAGATATTCGTGTTCATGCACAAGTGTAGGAAAGTGATGTAATATCCAGAAACGTGCTATTTTGTGTTCCCTCCAAAACTCCATCGAAAGTTTCAGTAAAGCGTCTACCACTTTACTGAATCGACCGACTTGACTCCTGTGACTGTATTGACTTTTACTTAGACTTTGACTAGACTTTAGACCTGACGATACATGAAAACGATGATGAAAATTATAATAGGAGGAATATGGTTTTCCCGCCATATTCCTTACCTTTTTACCTTGTCTGTGGCACAACATACACATCCTTTGTGTCAAGTTGCCAAAAAAGGAGAAAAAGAAAGAAAGAAAGATAGTCCCTGCTGGGGAGTTTTGGCGGGCATGTGAAAGAGTGCTGTTGTGTTTTTGTATTATTTTCCTAAAATTGTGTTAGCTGGGTTTTTAATGTGTAATATTGGTAGAATATTAACCATTAGATATTCGCGTTCATGCACAAGTGATGTAATATCCAGAAACGTGCTATTTTGTGTTCCCTCCAAAACTCCATCGAAAGTTTCAGTAAAGCGTCTACCACTTTACTGAATCGACCGACTTGACTCCTGTGACTGTATTGACTTTTACTTAGACTTTGACTAGACTTTAGACCTGACGATACATGAAAACGATGATGAAAATTATAATAGGAGGGATATGGTTTTCCCGTCATATTCCTTACCTTTTTACCTTGTCTGTGGCACAACATACACATCCTTTGTGTCAAGTTGCCAAAAAAGAAGAAGAAGAAGAAGCAGTCCCTGCTGGCGGCTGTTTTCTGCTTATTAGAGGATAAACTAGGGAGTTTTGCCGGAAATGTAAAAGGGTGCTGTTGTGTTTTTATATTATTTTCCTAAAATTGTGTTAACTGGGTTTTTAGTGTGTAATATTGGTAGAATATTAACCATTAGATATTCGTATTCATGCACAAGTGTAGGAAAGTGATGTAATATCCAGAAACGTGCTATTTTGTGTTCCCTCCAAAACTCCATCGAAAGTTTCAGTAAAGCGTCTACCACTTTACTGAATCGACCGACTTGACTCCTTGACTGTATTGACTTTTACTTAGACTTTGACTAGACTTTAGACCTGACGATACATGAAAACGATGATGAAAATTATAATAGGAGGAATATGGTTTTCCCGCCATATTCCTTACCTTTTTACCTTGTCTGTGGCACAACATACACATCCTTTGTGTCAAGTTGCCAAAAAAGAAGAAAAAGAAAGAAAGAAAGAGGATAAACTAATTAGTTTCCAGCAATAAATAATAAATAAATATTCAGCAAATTTATAATGTCAGCAATAAGCCGAAAGCAGAATAATCTCGTAAGTCGTTTTGCAAAGTACTCCTCATAAAGCTTGTTGGTTTCTGGATGGTTTCTGGTATCCATGTAGTTCGGAGTAAAAGTACATAACATAGAAATCGGAAATAATGACTCGTTAAATCCAGAACATTTTAGAAAACATTGCCATTAAATATTCGTTTTCACAATCTTGAAGAGATCACAGAAGGTAGATTAGAAAGCGATAATGAAATAAGAATATTAGTTATTGTTGTTTCTTATTTTCAGAAAAAAATCAAATCTTTGTGTTATCTTGCTTTGGGTGGTTCTCTATCATATCAATACATCTACTACAAGAAAGATTTTAAAGGTTATTATGCAAACATCCTGCAACCATTAAGTCAATTATTGAACCCAGAATGGGCACATAATATTGGTATTTTTGCTATAAAAAATGGCATATTTCCTGCCTCGAATTATGACGATCCGAAAGTTTTGGTAAGTATTTAATTATTATATTTATTATAATCTTAACTATAACATTTTATAAAAGTAAACTCTGGTGATATTAAAATGTTCAAGTGCATGTTGTTTCATATATTAGGTATATTTTGATATAATATGTATACCAAAAACAATAATTACAGAGAACAAAACTTCTGAATCATGAACTTGATAATCCGCTGGGTATAGCAGCTGGATTTGATAAACAGGGTGATGCTGTTTTGGGTTTAAGAAACATGGGCTTTTCTATGATTGAAGTCGGATCTATTACACCAGAACCCCAGCCTGGAAATCCAAAACCAAGAGTATTTAGACTGCCGGAAGACAATGCAGTCATAAACAGATATGGTTTTAATAGTGATGGTCACCAAGAGGTACACAGAAAAATGGAGAGTTTAGATAAAGCACTGCTTCAAAATGGTCTACTAGGAATTAATCTCGGCAAAAACAAAACCTCAAATGATGCTGTTGCTGATTATACTCAAGGAATAAAACAATTTATTGATGTAGCAGATTATTTTGTCATAAACATCAGCAGGTAAAACTTTTAAAATGTATGAAAGTAATTTTTTTTTTATTTATTTATTTATATCAGGCTACATAGGCCTGGTATACATTAATGGTAGTCCTCTATTATATGTATTTTTCATTAATTGAAACTTTACAGCCCAAACACTCCAGGATTGAGGTCATTGCAGAGCAAAGATGAATTAAAGCAGCTTTTAAAACCTGTCAATGAGACATTATCTGCATTGAGCAAAGAAAGAAATAGGAATCCACCTCTTCTATTAAAACTTGCTCCTGACCTAACCATTGAGGAGATTAAAGACATTGTTTCAGTCATCACAAGCAAAGGGACAAAAGTAGACGGACTAATTATTTCTAATACAACAATTGACAGGCCTTCCTTACAAAACCAGGTGTTTTCCGGTGAAATGGGTGGCCTTAGCGGAAAGCCGTTGACACAAAAATCTACTGAAATGATTAAAACAGTTTACAACCTTACAAAAGGTATATTTTACAACATAGAATACAACGTTAATATAATATTATGTAACATTAATTAAATAGTAAAATATTTCACTCTTTTCAGGTAAAATTCCTATTATTGGTGTGGGTGGCATATTCACAGGGCAGGATGCCTACGAGAAAATTTTAGCAGGAGCGAGTGCTGTGCAAATATACACAGCTTTGATTTACCATGGGCCTCCTGTTGTAGAAAAAATAAAAGCAGAGTTAGCAGAGTTACTCACACGGGATGGTTACAAAAGTGTCAGTGAAGCTGTTGGGAAAGCCAAATGATTGCAAAGAAAAAACTAGCAAAATAGACATTGGATAAAGCACATTGTTAATATAGTTTATGGCATTTTTAAGATATTATTTTTCTTAAGCAGCATCTGAAACAAATAACAAATAATTCATATTAATCCTTCGATCGCGGATTCTTGGAAATCTATTGTTGTTGTGGCCCACTTGGGCCTTATGGGAGTTGTAGCATTAATTGTATAATATTATGCATTTAGATAAGAAAATATATTTTACTCAATGAAGTACTATTAAAGTAGAATGTGAATATTTAAAAATTTAAACTAGTATATTTTAGGTCTTGATGTAAAAGTTTCAATTGTTAAAATCTACCTCATCCTTTCTTAAATTTTAGTAAATTGAGATAAATGGAGATTTTATAACTTGTATGTACTTACTAATTTAATAATAATTTATATTTTAAAGTGTAAAATATATAAAATACTTTATTGTTACATTTATTTTATTCATAGTGCATACAGTGTTATTATAATGTATTTTTGCTAAAAATATTTACCTAGTATTTTGCACTTGGGAAGAAGATTTTGCAAGTACTTCTTGCATTCTTCAAAATTGTTTACTCCAGATAGACCAAATATAACCAATGTTTCAAGATTTTTGAGTTCTTTGATTTCCTTAACTCCTATGTCTGTCACATTTTGGCATTCTGAGACCTGAACTTGGGAAAGAGAGTCTTTACCGTGAGACAATCCTTTCATAGCTCTATCATCTATGTATTTATTCTTATGTAGAATAATTTTTCGTAACTTTGTGCATCCACCTAAAAGAAATGTCATGTTTTTGAACAGGTCAATTAAACAAGAAACTTCTTCATAATATGTATGTATTACAAATATGAAAGTGTGTCTGTCTGTCTGTTACCTCTTCAAGCCCAAACCGCTGGACCAATTTGCTAAAATGTGGTACTTATGGAGATATTTTCGAGTCACATGAAAGGACATAGGATACATTTTAAACCGTAAATGTACGGCTCCCGCGCGATAATCGACTTTTGGCGCAACGTAGTTGCGGGCGTCAACTACTTTGGAATAAAGTACATACTTAAGTGGGCAAATCCATAATGCGATATGCCTGAGTCGGTACCATCTATTTCTGCTATTTTTGGCACTGCGTTTGAATCGGAGGGTAATGCATTATAATCTGAGAGGGTTTTCCCGTCGGCCCATACCACCTTGCCGCCGTTGCGAAGCACCCACTCGGCGCAAGCTCTATCAGGTCCAACCGATCTGATTCTTTCGGGGTCAGGTTTATTGAACATCATATTGACGTACTCCCAAAAGTATCTCACGGAAGAAACATTTGGCTGAGTAACCCATTTCTAGAACAACAAATATTTTTTTATTACGCAACTGTAAAAATTTTAATTTTAAAAATGATGCAATTTTATACTTTTCCTTGAAGCACTCTTCTGGCTAACATCTTGCGAATTTACGTGTATTTCTTGCTTCTTTCTTGTATTATGAACAAACCGCAAAACTATTGCAAATTACTTATTACGTAGTTTATTTCTCTGTGATTGATGCAAATTGCAAATTCGAAATCGAAATTTATTTTATTTTGTAAACAATGTCAATTGTCATTATGTGATATGTCATCAGTCATTGTCAAGACTCATCACTCAACTCTTAAGTCACCTTTGACGTCAGGGTTTTTTTATAATAACGCTCAGCTATTTATTATTTAGAGTGTGTTCCACTGAAGCGGAGCGGAGCTTATAGACTACAGGCCCACGTCGAAAATGGATGGGTCAAATGAACCACCTGGGGACGTATATAGGACGATATTAGAGCATAAAATAATAAGATTTAGCACTATGCCGTCACTTGTAAGCTGTTCAACTGAGTGCTGGTGAGAATTCAAAAGTGCATGTAGGGTGAGTACATTTTGGTCATATGATCCTGTACGGCATTTTTACCATCGATAGACACATGAAAAATAATAAGAAAGCCCGCAGTGCCGTACAAAAATAATGCGCCAACAAGTCGGTATTTTTATTTTATTTTCAGCCAATTTCCATGGTAAATTTGTTCATTTGATTCAATACGGCATACGTTTCATACTGTTCGTATACAGCTTGGAATCAATTATTCCGCAACGCCGTACAAAAATAATGCGACAATGGAAAAAAATCGAGGGTTACAAACCCCTGTTTTTCAGGGGTGGGGGGGGGGGTCATTTGAACCAACATAAAATTAATTCATTTTGAAAGTATGCTATGCATAGATCATATTTTTTTGTACGCCGTACATTTTTGTTGGTCCAAAGGTTTGTAGGAGAAAAAAAAAACTCAAGCAAATATCCATAGAACGAAATGTAAGAAAAGTCCATACAACGAAATATATCGATTTTTCTCTAAAAAATAGTTGTTTTATTAGGGTTCCGTACCCAAAGGGTGTAAACGGATACCTTTACCTAAGACTTCGATGTCTGTCTGTCTTCAGGCTGTAACTCAACAGTTATAGCTAGAGATTTGAAATTTTCAGAGATTATGTATTTCTGTTGCCGCTATAACAACAAATACTAAAAACAAAAAAAAAATAATTATTTAATGGGGGAGCCCCCCTTAAATAATTATTTTATTATACAACAAACGTGTTTTTTTTTCAATTTTTTGCTTGATATCAATAATGGCAACAGGTAGACACCTGAAATGTTCACAAAATACTCCATTTTATTTTTAATTTAAAAATCAATAGTAACATTTTTAAAAAAGAAATAATTAAGGGGGGCTCCCATACAAAAAAACACAATTTTGTTCTATGATGGTACGGAACTTTACTTACTCTGCATTAAAATGTACGGCATAATTTTTTCCTAATTTATTTATCTTAATACTATTTAAGACGAAGGAAAAATGTAGAAAATTGCTTTATTTTATTAATCTATGAATATTTAAAATTTCAGATTTTGTATTTCTTTTTATTTTTTTTAGAACTGTTTCTTTTGAACGGCAATACTCTATATCAATTGTATTTTACAATATCATATTAAAAATAAAGTCGCCGTACAGAATCAAATCATCAATCAATCAAGTATACCATGTAATTAAGATTATTATTAAAATGGACAAAAATTTTTGACGGCATTATTTTTAATAGTACTTTTGAGTGCTAAAATAATGTTTGGAACCGAAGCCGTACTGTTTCAGATAACCCCCCGGACCCCTGAAAAACAGGGGTTTGTAACCCTCGATTTTTTTCTATTGTCGCATTATTTTTGTACGGCGTACAAAAAAATATGATCTATGCATAGCATACTTTCAAAATGAATTAATTTTATGTTGGTTCAAATGACCCCCCGGACCCCTGAAAAACAGGGGTTTGTAACCCTCGATTTTTTTCTATTGTCGCATTATTTTTGTACGGCGTTGCGGAATAATTGATTCCAAGCTGTATCCAAACAGTATGAAACGTATGCCGTATTGAATCAAATGACCAAATTTACCATGGAAATTGGCTGAAAATAAAATAAAAATACCGACTTGTTGGCGCATTATTTTTGTACGGCACTGCGCTTTGTGCTTTCTTATTATTTTTCATGTGTCTATCGATGGTAAAAATGCCGTACAGGATCATATGACCAAAATGTACTCACCCTACATGCACTTTTGAATTCTCACCAGCACTCAGTTGGACAGCTTACAAGTGACGGCATAGTGCTAAATCTTATTATTTTATGCTCTAATATCGTCCTATATACGTCCCCAGGTTTTCCCCATTTTCGACGTGGGCCTGTAGTCTATTAGCGGTCTGCGGTGCCCGAATTAATCAATCGTGCTATTCCAGCGGAATGACAGCGATTAAGCGGAGCGAAGATTTCGAGCATGGTGATTAGTCAATTCGGCACCGCTAAGCTCCGCTCCGCGTCAGTGCTCGGCCTTAACAATGGCAGCGCTTATTCCACTTGTCCTATTTAGAAGTCCTAGCTAGGATCCTACATAGGAGACTAATTAGAAGCTTCTTATTCCACTTGTCCTAATTTAGTGACTAAATCAGTTGGCATTTTGGTCCTCATGACGTCTTCTTAAGCGCTTATTCCACTTGTCCTATTTAGGAAGTCCTAGCTAGGATCCTAAAAAAAATTGTCAAGTGGAATAACATTTAGAAAGCTAGGATCCTAGCTAGGATCCTAAATCGAAAAAAATGTGGCTTCTAAAGCGTTTTTCCACTTGTCCTATTTAGAAGTCCTAGCTAGGATCCTACATAGGAGACTATTATTACTATTATGCGCAGTTGAAAAAGCAAACGAACACGACAAATACCTAAAGTCTCCCGCAAACGATCAAACATCAAACACGTCAAACACGTCAAACACGTCAAACACGTAGTCACAGATTAAGGATATATATATATAGATGTAACCTTAGCCCGTCATCGCGTGGCCATTTTGTGCTTATTTTCAAACAAGTAGTGTGCGTTTATTTTCTTGAATATTTCTATTTGTCGATCATTTCGAAGCACATTATTATACAGAAAAGAAAGTCATTTACTTCATGATATCGATAAACTATAGTTCAAGTAATGAGAATCCGTAAACACACGTAAAAAGCTATGCAATTTTTGTAGACAAATTATTAATTCATGTGACATTTTTAGCACTAATGCCTTATATAGCACGAATAAAGGATTATTGAACTTATAAATTATCTTTTTAACTTACAAAAATACCGATTGAAAAGCCCAAAAAACGTTGTTCAAAACTTACGTATTTAATGTTAAATCCACGTGTTTGAGGCATTCTTTGGCCATTCTTATGGTTTATTATTTAGCGGAACCGCAAAATTCAACAATATCTAACATAAAATGTTCACTATAAACCTTTATTAATACTTTTATAACATGAAATATGCAGACCGACTCCTTTGTTATGTCCGAGTAAGTAGGACATAACGTTACACGCTTTTGACGCTTATACACCGATATAAAGCGCATTACGGACGGTGAAGATAATATAAAATATATATTATCTTAGAGCATATTTTAGAATATCGCTCACCATAGAAATCCTATGAACCATGCCACACGACGAAGTTAATTTATATTTTATATTTTGTATCTTAAGATACCGAGCGATATGGAAATATATATTTCATATCTTAATATTTTATCTGAAGATACGAAATATATATTTCGTATCTTAATATGTTATCTTAAGATGCGAAATATATCTTTATGAATAGGTACAGGGTGTTTTTGTGTCGAGCAGCGGGCTCATCAGTGATCGGACGCACTAGTGGACGCAGTGTTGCCAGTGCTGTATGTTAGAAAGTTACATACCTACTCTCATTCGAAAAGTAACATTTTGAGGGAAAAAGTAACATTTCAGATAATTTTAAATAAAATTGACTTATAATTTATTGCTTTATTATTATTATTGCTTAAAAAGCTAATGAATCGAAATGAATGTTTCTCTTGAATTTCTAAAATACTCCTGAAACTTCTTCGTTGACAGATATTGATAAAGGTTAAATTCGCCGCAGGTTTTTCTCTTTTTTATGTGAGGCTCTATCCAAATGTTTCTCCTTTTGGAATGTGCTACTACAATCTGCATTTCACATTCTATATCAGAATCATCGTCTGAAGAGCTGTCTAACAAATCAAGAAGTAAGGCAGTATCAGTTATTAGTTATCAGTTATCACTCATAGTCAATCACCCTGTATATAGAACTCTAACAAGGAATACGTGTGGCACCAACGCAGACTCGTAAGAAAATGAACAGATTTTTAATATTATCGTATCTTAGCCGTGTGTGATAGCTTAAGATACTATAATATTTTATATTTGGGCATCTTAAGATAAAATATTATATTATCTTCACCGTGTGTGATGCGCTTAAGGCTCTCTCCTAGTGTATATTATATCTCAATGCACGTAGTAATCCAAATTTTCTTCAAACACGTCAAACACTAGTTTATACGTGTTTGACGTGTTTGATGTTTGATCGTTTGCGGGAGACTTAAGAGTGGGTTGCACCAGAGGCGTGGTTAAGCGCTTATTCCACTTATCCTAGCTAGTTTCCTAGGTAGGATCCTAGCTAGGAACCTAGCTTTCTAAATGTTATTCCACTTGACTAAATCGGAAACGATTTAGGATCCTAGCTAGGCTAGGAACCTAGCTAGGATAAGTGGAATAAGCGCTTTAAATATGGCGTCCTTTAGAGTGGGTTGCACCAACTAACTCTAACTTTAACTGTAACTTTAACTTTTACTCCAATACAAAATGTCAAACCTCTGGTTAAAGTTAAATATGGCGTCCAAACACCCCATATGCTCAAACGACTATCTGTCAATTTTTCTGGTTAAAGTTAAGGTTAAAGTTAAAGCTAAAGGACGCCATATTTAACTTTAACCATAACTTTAACCTTACCTTTAACTTTAACCAAGTCTCTGATGCAACCCACTCTTAGCTTTAACTTTAACCTTAACTTTAACCCTTAACTACTGACGTGTATTTACTTGCATTATCACTGACGTACGTCTCACGGACGTACGCTTGATTTAAACAGCTCTAAGTCAATAATTATATAAGAAAATATGGTTATTTTATTATATATCGTCACTTCAGTATATATTGTACTAATAAATAAAATAAGTTTTTTCTTATGTTTAATATTTATTAATGTTTGTCAAAACAAACAAAAAGCTAATAAGAATCACCGGATACAAAAATGCCTCTTTTCTATGAGCTCAAAAACTTAACTTTTCCGTTTAAAATTATTACAGAACTAATTATTTCTTATTACTTATGAACTATTATTTGATGTAATAAGGAATAAAATGCACTTTTTTTGTGGATTTGACACTTTTTGCGACATAGCATACGGATGTCATAGTTCCTTCAGCATGAGATTTAAAAATTTTATATTTTTGTGCTTCCTTCTATAATTCTGCTAAGGAAACATTGTCATCGCAGTGTGATAAAACGAGAATGAGGGATTTCAAAATATGTGACCTCTTCAGTCTCTGGTGGCATGATCTCATTTTCGTCGACACAATCGTCAAATCCCGAAAAAGTAAAGTTTTCCTCAAAAAAATTCTCAAAATGTTGATTGTTTAGATAAATTATTATACTCCATCCAATAGAAGTCGCAACTTTAGCGTTAAAAAAAGTTTATAACAAACTATTTAGAAGCAGGAACAAATTTAAATTCAGAAAATAAAAACTTACATTATCACTGACAATACGTCTCACAGACGTCACAATGTGTATATTTACCTATTTGAGTTTTACCACATTTCTGGTCACTACCGCTTCGGGCATATTACCTAGGAAGGTACTGGAAAGGACAAGTTCATCCGACAAATATTTTAAAAGATGTTATCGTTTTTGTCGCGCGCCTACGTCTCACAGACGTACGTCAGTGGTTGAGGGTTAACCTTAACTTTAACCGGAAAAATTGACAGATATCGTATGAGCATATGGGGTGTTTGGACGCCATATTTTACTTTAACCAGAGATTTGACATTTTGCATTGGAGTAAAAGTTAAAGTTACAGCAGGCCTGTCCCACTCGCGCGAATAGGCATCGAACTGTAAGTACCACCCGCGGGTGGCAAATCAGTAGGGACTCACAAGCGAGCGGTGACGCACGCGCACGAGTTGTTACTTGTTCGTTGCATACCTGCGTATTGCGTAACTTATTCCATCGCTATCACAGAATTGATATTAATCTCACAATGGACAATAAAAAGAAAAGGGCAAAGAAATATTGCGCAGTGTTTAACTGTCTTAACACGGATTGTAAACCAGATTTAACTTTGTTTAGTATTCGAAACATCATTTGTTTACAAAAATAACTAAGTTTTACAAGCAATTTAAGACCGGTTTCAATAATTAAGATACGGTACCTATCGAATCTAAGTACGTGTAACTAGATACACGCGAATTTATGACAATTAAATCTACATAGTACTAAGACACAATATCTTAGATTATTTCGAGTTGAATAAAATGTAGTTAATTAAATATAAAGATTATAATATTATAATATTATTTTTAAAAAGAGACAACCCTGATTTCTTCAGAAAAGGTACGAGTTATGCGATAGAAAGAGAGCGGAGATGTAGGCAAATATAATTGTAGGCACCTAGCACTGCGCGGTCGGAATTTGAACTTTATAGTATCGTAGCATGAATCGTTAATTCTTTAAACGGGTTTCGCCAGTGGGAATTCTGTTGGTACAACTAATATAATATATTTCGTGGTTACAGTTAAAGTTAAAGTTAGTTGGTGCAACCCACTCTAAGGCTGCGTTGCACCAGAGGCGTGGTTAAAGTTAAAGTTAAGGTTAAAGTTAAATATGGCGTCCTTTTAGCTTTAACTTTAACCGGAAAATTTGACAGATGTCGTATGAGCATATGGGGTGTTTGGACGTTTGGACCATTGACTTTTATGTTTCCTTATTCATTGGTTTGGACGCCATATTTAACTTTAACCAGAGATTTGACATTTTGCACTGTTGTCAAAGTTAAGGTTAAAGTTAGTTCGTGCAACCCACTCTTAGTAAAAAAAAAATCTTTTGACATTGTCAATGTCAAATTTCAAATAATACTAACAAAATACGGCCTCGGATCTAAATTTTATAATAAATTATTGAAATTAATGTTTCCAAGCAATAAATCAGATTATCCTGTACATCCTGTAACTAGCGAAAGTTTGTGAATTTGTATAAACGTTTTGCACCACAATGTCTGAATCATATGGTATGTTCCATGCCATGATGCTTCATTTATTACGTTGTTTGTATACGATACGGATACTAAATTTACATTCCTGTTGCAGAATTTTTATTTAAATTTTTGGTGATTGGCAGTGCTGGGACTGGAAAGTCTAGCCTCCTAAACAATTTCATTGGGAACAAATGTGAGTTGGTACTTTTCTTATAATACTAATCCAAGTTGTGATGTAGTCTACATTGTTATCATAATGTTTTCCAGTTAAGGAAGATAGATGCCACACAATCGGCGTTGAGTTCGGTTCCAAAATAATAAACATTGGTGGTAAATCTACAAAGTTGCAAATATGGGATACTGCAGGCCAGGAACGCTTCCGTTCCGTTACAAGATCTTACTATCGGGGGGCGGCAGGAGCCCTACTCGTGTACGACATTACATCGCGGGACTCGTTCAACGCCCTCGCGAACTGGTTAAGAGATGCTCGCACTCTTGCCAGCCCAAATATTGTCATTCTCCTGGTTGGCAATAAGAAGGATGTGGAAGAATCAAGAGAGGTCACATTCACGGAAGCAAGTCAATTTGCTCAAGAGAATGGTATGTATTAATTGATTTACATATAATTACACATAATTTAAATTTCATTAGTTTTTGTAATTGTAAACTGTTATCACTTTGGTTATATCCATGTTCTTGCTTCTCACAGTTATATAAAAATATTTATTTTCTAGTTACAAAGCTTTTAAGACAGAGCTTCTCTAATAGAAAATAACACACAGATGGATAATAAATAACATAAGTTTTAAACCCTTTTCTTGAATCTCTGTATTTATTCCTAAAAACTGTTACTTTCATTGAGCAGTTCAAAAGATCCATTCAATTGGACGGTGGTTACAACTTCATCTTTTACTATTTA
This sequence comes from Polyommatus iphigenia, assembly GCA_963422495.1. Classification (NCBI taxonomy): domain Eukaryota; kingdom Metazoa; phylum Arthropoda; class Insecta; order Lepidoptera; family Lycaenidae; genus Polyommatus; species Polyommatus iphigenia. The sequence goes on along the minus strand of OY730185.1, from coordinate 30,431,004 downwards.
ATGTACTGTACTGTTCTTTCATTTCAGAATTAATGTTCTTGGAGACAAGTGCAAAGACTGGGGAAAATGTTGAGGAAGCATTTTTAAGGTGCTCGAAAACAATTTTGGCTAAGATTGAAACTGGCGAACTGGATCCGGAGAGGATTGGCTCTGGAATTCAGTATGGCACAGCAACAGCCAAGAGACTGGCACCTCCAAACAGGCCGGCCAAGTCACGCTCGGACTGTGCCTGTCATGTGTAAAAAGACTTTTCTAGGACTTATGTAAGTGAAATTATCTGTGACATAATATTCTAAGTGAAAATTAATATTTCATCATGTTTAGGAATCTCAATGTTTGACATTTCTTTTTAATTTAATGTTATTATTTATTGGCTCTCTTTGTGTTAATAGAGTAATTGCACTATTAGTTTTTAAGATTACCCAGTGGTTGTATTTTGGGGCTAATGAAGTACTGTTAAAACTATTTTGTCTAACACCAATATTTTAGTCCAAGGAAAATAAAGGAAAAAAATAAAGGAAAATAAAGAAAATAAAATAGGTGGCTTAAAATTTGCAAGACGTGTTTTAAGCCACCTATTTAATTATTTTAGTAAAGTACACCATGCAAACATTCCTATTGGCTATTAAAAAGCATAATGTCAGGTTTCAGATACTTCTAAAATTTAAATGTTACATATTGGTGGATTCTAAGTGTAGTAGTCCTACATACCCTTATAAACATTGTATGTATATTTTTTGGCAATATAATCCCTCGATTGGGGAAAAACGAGACACAATAGCCTTTCTGTTGCTATCGCGGTCGCATGCGACCGCTTGGGGCTTGAGGGATTAATGCTAACCAAATGCACTTATTGAAATAGATTATATTAAATTGAATAGAATTTAATGCTATTTTTAATTATATCCCGGATATGATTTCAAGTTCATTCAAAGAAAAAAAATATGTTAAAGACACACATTTCATGGACGTTATGTTTGGCTTACCTAGTTAGTTTACACTTTACACTAAAAAGCAACATGAGAACAGACTTCTTCAAAGCATTGTGATTTGGCTTCATAATATTATTATATTGGCTACTATAATTTTTTTATTGATTATTATGAAATAACTCTGTAAATAAAACCAGGCAAATCAGTTTTTATAATATTTATTATTGAAAATAAGTAACATTGTTAACAGCTCTTACTTAAATGAGCTACACCTCCTATTGATATCTAAAACGTATTAATTTTAAACATTCTTTGCATTTCATTGTCGTTTAAACATAATTTTGAAAATAATATTAGAAAGCTTCAGGCTACGATACTGTGATATGTTTAAAGTATTTTCAGTACAAATAATTTCTTTCATGCTATTTACCTACAATTCTTTATTGGCCTTTTTGAAAAAGCTTTGAGTTATACTATAGTGTATTGATCGTATTACCATTTCAATGCAGTGTTTTTTTAGGAAAGTTAATTACAAAGTATACTATAGAAAATTTAATTTTATAAATTAAATAAAGTTAAATAGGTTTTGAATAAGGTGCTTTAGAAGTTTTGTACGAAAAAATTTAAGGTAGAGCCTTCGTGCTCTCGGCGAATTGTTAAAAATAAAATTAATTTTACTACGCTCAATCAAAATATGACCAAAATCGGTTATCGGGCCAGTCAGCATTGTATTTGGAATGTAGCATTTAGCTTGCATAATGTGAAACGAACTTCCGCTATTAATATCAAATTTGAGCAATTAAAATATAATATAACACTAGTCACTACGCTACAAAATAATATTGGATCACTATAGTACCTAAAGTAAGCCTGAAGCATGAAGTGCGAGTTATTTCCTTGAAATTTTGTAAATTCGTTCTGTATGCGTGGCGAACGGAAATTCAATAAAAAAGGAAAAAAAAATAACAACATAAAATGTCATAACTCTAAACTTAGTTTATAAACAACACAATATAATGTTATACACAACATAATAATCCTAACATAAAATGCACCTATTTCAACTAGGAACTATTTGGTGTGATGGTTTGACTGCTTTACTACTGTCTCAGATTTCACACCTATCACATACCAACATTCATCACTCTAAGATTTGAGTTTGTTTACTCGGGTGGTTAGAAGGCGACTTGCTTGTGACCAGACACTGGAATCAATTTGTAAACTATTGAATTTTAGTCCTAGCTCTATCACAGTAAAATAATAACTCGCTTACCAAAAATCAGTATTCATTCATAAAATTTTATCAACATCAAAATTTTACAATTCAAACAAAAATAAATACTAAGCGATTTCATTGATTGCCTAACGTCTAAACTAAATAGGGTATTTTAAGATTTTAATACACTAGAATTATTTTTTAATTTTATGAAATATTTTTTTATTTCTAATAGCGGTATAAAAACATTATCAAGGTTCAAATAATGGAATGATAAATTCAATGAATCTAATGTAAACAATCATTTTGCAATCCAAGATTAGATTGAGATTCAAATATTTATTGCTACATTCGTATTGTGTGTCGACAAAATAATCATTCCACCGTTTATTTATACATTCATTTATACAAAGTATTACCTATAAAAACAATGTGTTCTAGGAAATATACTATAGGGTTCTCTTGTAACAATTTCTCATATAAAAGTATATCTTTATTATACAATACCATAGATCAAAAATCGTATAAAACTTTTAAATAACTTTTACGTTGATGACAATCTAAACTTCGTTTGTGTTGGGGCTTTTCGGTTGGCCAAATTGAACTCACAAACGGTTAAAAACCTCAAAGATTGACACTAAGATCCGTTAAAATTAAAAAAAGCAGTAAATGGCGTAATATGGCTTGTACTGCTTCAGTCTTGTTAACTTGTTTCGAAACGCTCGCTGTGAAATCAGACCCAAAACATTAAGTAGCTTTTACTAAATTGTTTGACTAGACTAATCTAAAGACCTCGTAAGTACACATAATGTTATATTTCGTTAGATTCTTTCGTATATATCTTTAATCTTAGTGTCTATCTTACATTTACACTCTGCTGTATGTAGTCATATTGCATTTTCAAAATAAAGAGATTTATAATTCATATGTAATCGCCCCTTTATTTGGAAGGTGCTAATATTTTCTACACTCATTAACATACCTAAAGGGATGGGCTTATCCAACAGAGAGCTAGCGAACAATCTGTTAGCGCAGGTTTCACCTGCCGATTAAAATTTGGTACTAAAATAAATGTCATCGCATCCATGATTTCATATCACGCAGTTTTGGCTCCACCCTCCTGTTGGACACGGGCCTCTCGATGTCGTGATTTGTAGCGAGTAACATTGATTACGATTCAAAAACTAAATTTTCACAATCATCATAAGCTAGTTTCCCATTACAACTGCACATTGACAGCAGCACTCTGCTAAATGGTACTCTCACAAATGAACAACAGTAATATTTGGTACCGAATCGCGAAAAAGGCACGATCAACGCGCCGTAAGTACGAGTAACGTGTGTAGTCAATCGACGGGGCTCGGCCTCGAGTGTGTTTGTGCGACTGGGCCCGGACCGACAATTCGACTTAGGTCTAGCTATTATAATACAATATAAACATACTGTACATAGAATGGATGGCAAAGTTCATCGACACTACACTGTGTGGGGGCGCGGCGGTTAGCAGCGCTCGCGGCACGCCACGGCCGCGACCAGTGCCGCGCCGCGCCCGCTGCCGTCTTCAGACAACATCAGGTCGAACTGGAAAAGAAAATGGTACAGATTAGATACGCATTATACGGAATTATCTAAATACTTCAAATATAAATATTTTTTATTAAAGTCGAGACCGCAGTCCGCACAAAGCGGTTAAATATTCTTTGTATGAAATCGTAGGAGGTAAGCATCCAAGCTGCATAATATAGTTTGAAACAGCTACCTACTTGTTTCTTTTAGACTTGTTATCATTATAAGCAATAGTTTATTATGATAACTAGAGACCGGATTATATACAACATAAAAATCTTGTTATATGCATGCAAATATGCATGAAAAATGCTTGAAATATGCATGAAAATTGGCAGAATATGCAAAATAAATGACAATATGCAAATTCAAAATATGCATATAATTAGTAAATAATTTTTTGATAGGTTATTAGTAATAGTAAATAGTAATAGGTAATAGGTATAGTAACATTATAATATGACATTAAAATTATTTAAACATTTTGTAAACATAAGCAATCAAATATTTTTCTAAATTTTCAGTAGTAAGATTGTGTAGCTGCGATCATTTAGAATATTTTTGTAAACAGAAAAGGTTCGCTCTACATTCTCCGAGGAAACTGGGCAGAATTTGAACTTGGGTGCTATGTTAGCACTTACAGTTTCTGGCAAAAGTTCTGCCGTCCCATTAATTTGTAGTTGGCAAGCGCGACGTTCTCCTTTTTCTTTCATTTTAATCTGGTAACTGTCACAACAAAAGTAGTGTCCGACCGAAGGTCTATCTATTTTTGGCCGAAGCCGAAGCCAAAGCCGATTAATCGGCAATCGCCACAACCTTCGGCCGAAGCCGAAGGTTTATAATATTAATCGCTCGACTCACACTAATTAATTTTTAACCGACTTCAAAAAAAGGAGGTTATCAATTCGACGCGTATGTATGTAATATTTCCAGAACTGCCCAATTTTCGTATATTATGTTAGTCTGTAATCTGTATCAGCGTCTGAACAAATGTGCCAAATTACAAGTGTATGTATGTATGTATTTGTATGTACGCGAAACATGCCAACTTTACCAGCTATTTTCGAATAATTTTAATTCTTGTAAAAAAAATGTATGGAAGTGTAAGTTTTTTTTGCCCTCTGCAACTACAAGGCTACATGTGCAGGTGTAGGAATGTCAAAAACATTATTGGGAAAAGGTGGTAATGTGGCCCCTGCATATATATTGGCCCCCTTCAATATGTTTAATGTTCTAACAACGCTATCTAATATAATTTTGGTGCAACGGGATGCTCGCAGCATGCTGCTAATTTAGTGCCGTACAAATCTAACAGAGGCTGTCTCGTTCGATTGTCATTTGATCGAGTTTAAACTTGCGATCCGCGAAACTTTTAAGTGTGTATGATTTTATTTCGATAGTTGTTAAAAAATATAAAGATTTGGCTTTTGGGCTCGAACAACGAATACATCAAACTATTCTCCTACGGAATTTAAAAGGTAAATATAAAATTAGACATTTAATAAATATTTTTGGAACGTTTGTTTAAATATTACCAATAATTGTAATTTGGCCCCCTCACATTGGTCGTAATGTGGCCCCGGGGGTCACATTACATGTAAGAGAGTTTCATGACGTGGAAAACATAACCACTATGGAGAAGGCTCTTTTAGGAATGCCGTTTGACGCCAGAGAGACACTACAATATCCAGCAGTAGCTCTGAAAGTGACGAAGACCCCGTAAATACCGATTATGACGACTCATACAAAAATGATTCCTGAAAACGCGGACGTGCCATGTATGTTCTGCGCCACAATTTGTTCCAATGACAGAGCTGGAAAGCCATGGGTACAGTATCAAAGTTGTGAGTATCGGCTCATGTAACCTATATAGGCTCTAAATGTGGCTATTACATTTATGATTTTTGCCGTTAAGTTTCATATTCTGCAATACATTTAATGTGACCCCCCGGGGGGTCACATTACCACCACTTGATCCAAAGATACCAAATGTGATTAGTTGAGAATAAATAATATTTTCGATTATCCTGTACAAGTTTTATTTATTCCCTAATAAGACATGTTTAAACAAATGAATAAGAAGTCCCTTAATGTATTTTTTAGGTTTCTGAATCCCTTATTTTTTTAATAAAGCTTGATAAACAAAGTGGGGGGCCACATTCCCCCCTTCCACCTTCTCCTATACTTCTGTTCATTTAATTCAATTTATGATTGATTCTCATTGATGATCATTTGATCATTGATGATCATCTGTTCATTTAATTCAATTTATGATTTATGATCATGCCGGGTAAAGTTACCTGGACTTGTAGACAACATTGCCCACCTTGATCTTTCACGCAAATATGAACTTTGCGTAGGTGGCATCAAAATCTAGTAAAAGAATTCGTCACCACGCACAATTCACTCACAAATCTGCAAATTACTGCCACAATTTGCCCCCAAAAATACGTACCGTTTTTCAGATGTTCCAACAAGTTACTGAATAAAGTTAGCACTACGGGGTATTGTCAATGTTACCAGTCATATAACCTATTTTCTGCCAAATTAAACAAATGTCGCCATAATATTAAAATACCTCTGTACATCAAAGATTTGCTTAAAATGGATCTTAGGCCAAAGTTATCCTATGTGGCAAAGTTGGCATGTTTTACCGGTATGTATGTTTTTATGCTTGTGTTCGCATATCTCTGGAACTACCATTCCGATTTCAGTAATTCTTTTTTGTTGCACTAGGTACTGTTAAATTTAGGGAATAGTGCAAGTTTCAGCAAAATCGGTACAGTAGTTTTGGAGAGTTTTAATTCTCAATTACGTATAATTTTGAAGTCGGTTTTATCTTTTTTAAATACAGTTATGTTCAATATTGTCTACAAACTACAATTAATATTAAAATAAAGTATTTCAAAACTTCAATATTGAAGGTTTACCTCTATATTGACTGTCTCATAGAGAAGAGATGGTAATAAAAGTTTGTGAGTTCGTGATTTATTTATTACTTAAAAATTGTGGCCTACAAATAATTAATTAAGTTTAAGGAATGACTCAAATGTGTAGTTCGAAAACGGACGAGAATTCGAAAAAAGTGTAATAGAATCTAAATTATAGAGAATTTTTTTTCGTCGTAGAATGTTTTTTGCTATCACGCATCGTTTTTTAGTTATTAACCAAAAAGCAAAAATTTAGATTTTTGACACTCTCCCCTCACTCTGGCTCACCTCCTTGACTTCAAGACTTTTAGTATGTTTTATCCCTAAGCACCCTGAATAAGTTCCAGCACAAATCTCTTAGGTTCCCGCTCACGCATTCTACAACTACTTTATTGACTGAACAATTGTAAAAAAAAAATCTTTATTATTTCACAAATAACAATAATTAGACCAATCAATCAGTCTTTATTTTACTCGACTAGACCGAAACTAGACTAAAAAATTAAATAAACAAACACTAACTTCTTAATAAATAATAATTAAATGATTTATTACGAAGTTACTGTTTGTTTATTGTATTTGACAGTAGACGAACGAACTGTAAACTGTTACGAAAGACTGAATAGTCTTTCGTAACAGTTTACAGTTCATTCAATTTCGACGGTTGCTCGGACCTTCGGCAAAGCTTCGGCTTCGGCCGGGTTTTAGGCCGAAGCCGAAGGTTTCGCCGAAGGTCGTTTTTTTGGCCGAAGGCGGCCGAAGCCGAAGCCGAAGCTTCGGTCGGACACTAAACAAAAGACGCGCACTGACTGCATTCGAAATGCAGTAAAAAGTCACAACTATTACTCAGTAGTCCTTATGTTTTGTAACTGTTATTATTGGTCGCATTTCGTAACGCAGGGTTAGTGAAAAATGTTGTAAATGTACCGATAATATGCATCATAACTAGATCTTGGGTAAAATATGTAATTACCGCTGAGAATGGCTAAAATATGCAAATGCATATAATCCGGTCTCTAATGATAACAAGTCGAAACAAGTAATCGGTAAATTATGCCTTTTTGACAGATCATTCCCGTATTTCGTAGTCAAAAATGTTTTAATAAACTTTTCTACTTAAGTATATCAACAAGCTATTCAGACTAGATAATTCTATATTGTTTATCAAAACATGAACTTGACACCGTGTGCAGGAGGACGGGCAGAGTCCACGCCGCGCCTCAGATCGGATAACCTGTGACATCAGCTATATGGATGGTGTTATGCAAATAGAGACAAGTTGACATTTTTATTTGTATTATTGTCATCTTAATCCATATTCTCTTTAAATTATAGTACTTTTTTATTATTGTTATATCTATACCTTCTTTGTCTAGTAAGTCAGTCTAATAATTTTATACTAGACAAAGTATGAATAGAAATAAATATTTTGAAATGAAAACGGTTTAAAATCTAAGCAATTATGGTACTAATAGTGCAGTCGCCAGAGGTTTTAACCTCCGAAAATTGTAATAGTGAATGGATTTTTGTTTTTGAGGTGTCGTTTTCTTTTTTACACTATAACTTGCAAAGTTTACCAAAAATTTTTTTGTGCTTTTAATTTTTTAGTTAAGTACTTAATTAAAAATTAATATTTAACCATATAAAACCGGTCCAGAAAAAAAAAATATTTTTGTTCCTGTTATTTAATGACTCTTATCCGATTGCTTACGTTGAAAATTAACCAAATACACAATTAAAAAAAAGAAAGTTTGCTTTGCTAAGCTAAATACAACTATAAGGTTTTGCAAAGTTTTTAGAGATTAACGCTCGTCGTAACCAAGATAAAAGGGTTTGGATGGATTTAAGGGTTGTAACGAAAAGTGTGTTAAACTTACTTGTTGTGCGCATTTAATTTTTAGAGAAATGATAACTTTTGAGTACTTAAAAACGTCTCCAAAAATGTGTAAAATAGACCGAAAATATTTTTCTATATTTGTTGAGAATTTATTTTAGTGAGAGCTAAAATATTAAATGCATCGACAAATGAAAGACTTTTTCTAGTTTTTGAAATATATTTAAACTTCCTATTTAAAGCCAGAAAAAAAATTGTGTGCTACAAATCCCACGTACATACTAAAGACGCATGCTGCGACCTATGATTGGAAAATGCTTACCTGAATACAAAAAATATCAGTTCTTAACCTATTTTGTATTTTTTTCCTTTAAGTATGTTTTAGCAAATATAATTAATGAAAAAAATAAATAAAAAACAATTTTATTCTGTAAAAACCTAACCAAAAGAAATAAAATACAGATTTTCTTCGAAATATCCCGTGAAAAGTTTGTGCTACATTTTCAGAAAATTTAATAAAGTAAGAACTAAAAAGTTATACACATTAAGAAAAAGAAGGCTTTGTTAAGCCTAAAAAATAATTTTAAACTTACTATTTAAAACCAAAGAAAAATAGGAACGCCATTTACCTGGCGAGGCACACAACAAGCACATTTGGAGGTATGCTCATCTACATACAAAAATATTGATTTTAAATCTAAATTATATATTTTTTCAACTTATTTTCTTTCTTTGGAATATAAGCAACGATACAAATTAAAAATAATAATAATATATTTTATTATTTTGCTATATACTTATTTAAAAGAAAGAAATATGCAAATTCTCTTCAAAACTGTAAAGTTTATGAGTTTACTTGAAGTGGAAGAGAATAATATAAAAATCAAAAGCACAACTTTTCAATAGGTAAACTTTATTATTTATGTTATCAGCTACACATTCCTTTTTTTCTTTTCAATTTTCATCCACTATTGCAAAAATCGGAGGTTTGCACGATTTTTACGCTCTGGGAACTCCACTATAAGCATTACTATTAACTAAATATATTTAACAGATAACATGAGTCAGTAGAATTCATATCGAGTGCCCTTTGACTTATTACCATATTGGTACTTGAACTACTTGACGCAACAAGCGGAACTATCGTCATTAATATTGTTTAGAATATGATAAACGTTTCAAGAATTTTTTAATTATCTATCGTTGTAGTAAACAGGTTTATCGAGTGAACAATGAACCTATTTGGTGCGGTGTGACATCAGCGGGGGCTCGTCGTGTTATCGCCCCGATTGGCGATTGCGACCACTCAATTCGAGTAAATAACCAACGACCCCGTAACAATAATATTTTGCGAGGATCCGGCTGATAACTTCAGAAGATATAATAATAATAATCCATTATTATTCGTTTTAGTTTTAATGTTAACAAAGTTAAAACTCGATGAAGCTGATGAAGTTTTTTATTGCGTGGTTACTAGACAACCTGAACTTTGATGTCATTTGGATATTATTATTTTTTAACAAAAAATTAAAACCGACTTCCAAGGTAAAAACAAAAGTAATACTTAATCTTAATCTAAAAAGAATCAAATAATTCTTATTCCTTATTATAGTGGCATCTTCAGACTTCGCCTAAACCTCAACTATTTCTGTACTCAATCTTCATGCTTTTGAAGTCGGTACCAGCCCGGAAAAGTTCTGAGATCCTTGACATAGCAATTACGCTAAGGTAAGCTGGTACCGACTTCAAAAGCATGAAGATTGAGTACAGAAATAGTTGAGGTTTAGGCGAAGTCTGAAGACGCCACTATAATAAGGAATAAGAATTATTTGATTCTTTTTAGATTAAGATTAAGTATTCCTTTTGTTTTTACCTTGGAAGTCGGTTTTAATTTTTTGTTAAAAAATAATAATTTTACCCTTTTTAGTTACATAACGTGAGACGACAAGGCAATAATATTATATAGCTTGTTGTCTTAGAGTTGTACATATTACTAGCGGTCGCCTGCGGCTCTGCCCGCGTGGATGTCGGTTACGGCTGCAAAAAGCCTATCCAGGAAAGACTCGGTCAGCAAAATGATTCCCAGGTCAATTCACAGACTCCGACACTGACATCGACGACGCGGACGCAGTCATTATCCGCAAGCGCATCCCGCTTGGTGACGCCCACTATCGTAATATTTTAATTTCGCCATAATTTCAAAACCAAACATCCAATTTTAATCATTCAAAGACCAAATTTTATCTACATAAACTGTACTTAGTGATGAAATAATTTATTTTGATAAGGATTAATGGCATAAGTAAAATAAACGCGTTTAAATGTTGTCCAAAAAAATTCAAGATTTTTAAATAAAAAAATGGTTATTGTGCCTCACTCGACATAGATAAGTATAGTGTGTCGCGGACTTTTTTGTAGATATTTATAAGATATACAATACTTACAACATTTTATGGTTCTATCTATTATAGTTTCGGCAGCGTACGCAAAATAAGTAACTTTTCTGGTTGATTTTTTCACCTGGCGTCCGAAAAACCCAAATATCTTACGAAACACTATTTTTTCCAAAATAAAATTTAGCCTATGTTCAGGACAAATAATGTAGGATTTGCTTGGAGTAGTTTAAATAAAGCCAAAATCTTCAAACTTGTATCTATAAGGATTCAAAAGTTCTGTTGGGTACCTTCAGAACCAGGATATATCCTGGTGCAAAATCTTACTTTTTGGTAGTATATGCCTGAAATATTTCAGAAAAAATCGAAATCACCATATGTTCCCATATAAATTTCAAGGAGTCCCCTCGATTCCTCATGGATCCCATCATCAGATCACCACTTTTGTGAACATGGTACCAACCTCGGATTCAACCCTGTACAACAACAAAAGAATCATGAAAATCGGTCCAGAAACGGCGAAGTTATGGTTGAACATACAAAAAAAATATATATATAAACAGACGAACATATAACCTCCTCCTTTTTGGAAGTTGGTTAAAAAATCGCAAGAAGTACAGATACAGCTAGAGCCTTATAATTAAATAAAAATGTCGTAGACCGTAGCGCAATCCGTAGCGCGTAGCTAGTAGCTTTTTTGCTACGGGCATCTACGAATCTAAGGAGTACCGTAGACAAACCTCACTTCTAACGTTACATTCGATTCTGAAGATTTACGCATAGTAAGTACCTACTATGTAAGAGTGACCGAGTAAAAAAATTGCTCTACGAATGGTCACTAAGGTCTAAGATATACTTTTAGTTGGTTGTCATACTCGTGTTCGTTAGTTTTGTACTACGTGTTGACACTAACTGGGGCCATATTTGACCGGTTCAATGTAGACTGGTTGTTAGCATGTAACTGTAGCTTAAAGCTACAGTTACACATGCTCAAAACCAGCATGCTTATTACTTATTAGCATGCCTAAAACAAGCATGCTGTTCGAACTCCGACATAAGCATGCTTATTTTGAGCAATGCATCGACACACATCACACAATATGCTCGTAATCAGCATTTGCTCGGTTCAAGCATGCTGCGTGCTTAAAATAAACATGTGTAACTGTAGCTTGGGGCTTGTACGAGGACTGTGTAGAATGTATAAGGGTAACTCACCACAATGCCGGGGTTCGCGAGCTGCGCGATCTTCTCGCACATGAGGGAGTGGAAGTGCGGGTGGAAGCGGTAGACGGAGCCGTCGATGCCGATGGTGACGCGCGGCTCCGCCATCTTGTTGAGCAGCGTCGCCATGCCGGCCGACACGAGGTGCGCCGCGCGCCGCGACACGCACTCGCACACGTGCCGCACGCCCGCCATGTCCGCCTCCGTCGCGTGCGACAGACCTGAGGAATAACACATTGTAGATATTAAAACAGTCTTCATAATATTATTATTATAAACTATAAAGGTTTTATAAAGCATTTCGATCTTTGCGGCACGCAGCATGCCGCGTGCGTAAGAAATCGGCGTTGCCGGGTGTCGTCGTGGGGACTGCGGTTTAGTGCTCAATATAAATTTATAGTGAGCAGTGGCTGTGGCTGCTTAGGTCTCGGGTTGTGGTCACGTGCTGCGTGTACTGCTGTACTGTAGTACTGCGTAACCGTGAGGTATAAAACTTTGTTGTTTACAGTTGACACAACATATTTACTTAGTTCTTTTTTAGGGTTCCGTACCCAAAGGGTAAAAACGGAACCCTATTACTGAGACTTCGATGTCTGTCCGTCTGTCTGTCTGTCTCCAGGCTGTAACTCAAGAACCGCTATAGCTAGACTTCTGAAATTTTCACAGATTGTGTATTTCTAGTGCCGCTATAACAACAAATAAAATAAAGTTAATATTTAAGGGGGGCTCCCATACAACAAACGTGATTTTTTGGGCCTTTTTGGTTCGTAATCTATTATGACAATATGTAGACACTTGCAATTTTCACATCAATCTTTAATTTTAAGTGTACTTTAATATTTCATAACAAAATTAAAATAAAATAATTAAATAAGGGGGGTTCCCATACAAAAAATACAATTTTTAGCCTATTTTTTTGCTCTGTCGTGGTACGGAACCCTTCGTGTGCGAGTACAACTCGTACTTGGCTGATTTTTTTATCATAAAGTTTCGTGCCACATTTGATGGTTTTGATTGGAGATGACATGATTGACGGGACTCCGGGATGCAAAACCCTACAAGAACCTATACCAGACCAAGGTAGGTATACAAGCTAAACGGAAATATAATATGAATACGACCGTTTTTAGGGTTCCGTACCCAAAGGGTAAAAGCGGGACCCTATTACTGAGACTTCGATGTCTGTCCGTCTGTCCGTCTGTCTGTCTGTCTGTCTGTCTGTCTGTCTGTCCGTCTGTCTCCAGGCTGTAACTCAAGAACGGTAATAGCTAGAGAGTTGAAATTTTCACAGATTATGTATTTCTGTTGCCGCTATAACAACAAATACTAAAAACAAAATAAATTAAATATTTAAGGGGGGCTCCCATACAACAAACGTGATTTTTCAAACATTTTTTGCTCGGTATCAATGATGACAACAGGTAGGTACTTGAAATTTTCACAAAGGCCTTAATTATATGTGTTAAAATAAAAATTTAAGGGGGGCTCCCATACACAAAACACAATTTTTGGCCTATTTTTGCTCTATAACGGTACGGAACCCTTCGTGCGCGAGTCCGACTCGCACTTGGCCGATTATTTATGCTCTGATGTATACTGCCTACTTGGTATCTAAACCTTAGATCAGGTAAGGAATTGTTAGAACAAAATATGAGACTTATAATGGCAGCAAAAAACTTTATTACTCAAAATTACCTCCACAACAACCTTGAATCGAGGAAAAAATAAAGTTTCTATTATGACCAAAATTGTAATAAATATTGCAAGATAAATTTACACGTCCAAGAGTTCTGGTAAATTATATCTATACATACTCTAGCTAGAACATGTTGACTGACCTATGATCCTAGTTTTATCAAATAAACCCAGTGTCGTTGGTCCAAAGTCTGAAGTGGACGAATTGAGGAAAATATTTCACGCGGACCTCCATTACGTAAATTACCTTTGAACCAGACGAGATGACGTAATAAACTTTATCATTGTTTCGAAACGTTTGATGACCGATGAAATAATTTTTATTATAATAATGCTCATATATAAACATATAGTTAAACCCGTTTAAGACGATTTCACAGGGACTCAACCAAAAACGCATCTTAAGCGGGAAAGCGTATTATGCGGGATATAGGAAAAACGAACGTATTGTATAACGTAACGTATATATATACTACATACGTATTGTATTATATTTATTATGTTTTTTCGGATGTAGGTGTTCCTATCAATGAAGATAATTATGCGTCTACACTCTACATTTAATCTGGAAGTGATCATCTACAGCTTTTAACCAATCGTTTCAACGAATGCCGGTCATCCAAGCTCGAGATTGTGCATCATAATATTATGTTACAGGAAGCGATTTTACGTTTTTTGGACAAAGTGAATTTTTCGCCTTACCAATCAACAGCAAACGTAACTTTTCCGACTCATCAGAATTGGCACAGGCCAGGACAGTCAGTCTCTTTTTATTTGCTTTGCCACCATGACAAGTCTCTCCCTTGAAAACATAGGATTTTTCTGGCATCAATTTAAAAAATAAACTGAACTCGTCTGCGTTAAAAATGTCTCGCGGTTTGTAATTTTGCTACAATTCGGAAAGTGCCATCCACGGACCACGTATCAACTATCAACATCTCAATTCCCACTGATTTGACGGTACACAATGGCGTGGCGATGGGTAAGAGGTAATATGTATTGGCCGTTAGGGCGTATTAAACGGGATGACGATCGTATTAAGCGTTAAAGAATGTATGAAAACATGTCTCTAGTTGCAGGGACTCATGCAAAATGGCGTATTATGCGGGAAATCGTATTAAGCGTGATCGTCTTAAACGGGTTCTACTGTATTGTATACTTCCACTTTTGTCTTGCTTCTTTTTAATAATCTGTTATTTTCGGAATCATCAGAAGATGCATAATTTGCAATGTGCATAATATTTTAATGACATTATCCAATTTTTACAACAACCATGAATTATTACGACGGTTGCTACAAGAAAAGTTACTTATTATTAAGTTTTATTTTATGTTTTAAAGCAATTTCTAATAACAAAACTCTTTGGAAAATTGTCTTGTATGTAACAACTAACATCAGTAACACATACGTTGGGAATATAATTATTATTTATCAGTTCATAGTAACGTGCACTTGCAATAAAGTATCAACTGAAATGCATGTACGAATCAATTGACTCCAATTGTCGTACACGTTCATTACACCACAAACAAGATATTATATATTTTATTCTAGCCCACCACACATCGACAGCGGTATCCAACCACGAAAACCCTTTGATATGATCTCAGGGAGCCCGAGGGAGAATTTTATTTATTCTAGGCGACAACTTTATACATGAATAGGTATAGGCAGGGGCGTAGCTACCGCCGTATATGCCGTATTAATTATACTCATTACGGGACTCCCGGGCCACAGGGTCCGGCCCCTTTTCAATTTTTTAATTGACAAAAGTCAAGAAAGGCAAAACTTCCTGAGGGTTTGGTGAGAGTCCAAACAAAATTTTATATGGGGCCCCGCCAAGGCACGCTACGCTTCTGGGTATAGGATCATCATGTGTGACGCAATTATTCATGGACTACTTTTCAGGGATTTCCCGATGCGCATTTGACAGTGTGTCATAGTTACTGAAATAAGTTGTATGATTTATTATTAAACCTATGGGAGATCGCAGACGACAGACTTTTGTGCGATCAAAGTCTGCGGCTTACATACATTCCGCATGGCGCGCGCCATCAGATTGTATGGAAGCCGCAGACTTTGATCGCACAAAAGTCTGTCGTCTGCGATCTCCCTATAGGAGACCATTAAATCGCGACTGAAATTTTAGAGACCGTTTTAATCATGTTTTGCTTAGAAGATATTATGATATTGATAAATTATTTCCTATATTTTTAATTAAGGAATATGTTTTTGTGTGAAATATCGATATATTTATCAGATATTAAAGCATCAGGGCTTAGGCACTTATCAAATGCTGAGATTTGCAAAATCATAGCTGAAAAAATATCATGTATATTGACTATTGTATAATAATTTTACAGATAAAATGAATACTAACGAGTCATTAGCCATTGCTAATGAGTAATGACTAATTAAATTATTTTAAAATTTAGTTTGTTATTATTTTTAGCAATATTCCGCGAAATAAACTTCCACCTTTAATTGCACGGATTTAAATTTGCCAACATTATTGCTTGTGTGGTGGTGGTGTTTGCAAGTTCTTGCATGCGAGTGTACGCATAGGCAGTGTGGGAGGAGGGAGGTGCTGTACGCATGCCTATGCGTACACTCACTCATTTACTTAAAGGTGGAAGTTTATTTCGCGGAATATTGCTAAAAATAATAACAAACTAAATTTTAAGCTATGGATTTCCGCAAAGTAACGCCTGATTCCATTAACTAATTAAATTATGTCAGATTATGAAATGAAGTAAAGTTTTCGACGCTTATCTTTACCTATACCAACGTCATATTTTTTGTTTTGTTCATCATAGCAATATTATCTGGGTACAAAATTTGTTCCAGTCATCATTACACGCGTAAGAAGGTATGAAATTACATTGAAGGCGTTTGACAAAAAGATAATAATGATTACGAAATTGAAGCAGTAGATAGTATAGGTGATTTTTCTTAAAGTCTACACAATATAATTGAAAACATTAGAAAGAGCACAAAACTTCATAATATAGTTCTATGTTGTTTCACGTCAGTTATGGCCGAAAATATAGCCTTCTAGACCTAGGCTCCTTTTGGCCTCATAGAAAAATTGATTGTAGGTCTGCTGGCAGAGATCTCTTCTAGAGATAAGCACACCTATGTACTTTACTAATGTATTGTTTATTTTAAGCTTCGATCATTAATTTTAAGCCAGTTTTAAAAATTGTACCATCGAGGAAATTGATTCCTAGGCAGTTGATAGACCAACATCATTTGGTCGGACTAAGTCAATTCCACGTTAATCGTGATCTGTCGGCTGGGTTTGACATAACGCGACCAAATTACTTAGGTCCGCAATCTGCCTATAGTCCACTTAAAAAAGCAGGTGTAGAGTGCGTGAGCTGCAACCTAAGCAATTTCTTCAGAGATGTGTTTAGGATGCCTAGAAGATAAACATACTAAAAGTCCCCGCCCCTAGGGGGTGAGCCGGGGTGGGGGGAGGGGGTTAAAGTTCCCGTTTTTGAGTTTTTAGCTCATATCTTTAAAACGGTACGTCGTAAAGAAAAAGTGACTTTCAACATAAAAAAAGCTAATAAAATTTACTACAACTATGTCATTTACACTATGTATCTGTCTCCAATCATTGCCATGCTATAAGCTTCTAAAGTAGGGAGATTTGTATTTTATGAAATCTAGGTATCAGGATTTTTGAAAACAGTAAATGAAAGAATTATAGCGTATTCTATATAGCATTATATAGCATTTCATAGAACATAAAAAACTTTCCGATTTTTTTTTGTTTTTAAGAAAAAATCATTGGCTTTTCTATGGTCACAGAAAAGTTATATGGCAAGAATCTTTACTTCGTTTTATAAAACCGAAAATTTCATTCGAATGAGAGAAAATATTTTACATTTTTATTGCTAATAGTCAAATTAATAATAATGAATTTTATTCGATACTTAGTATTGAGTATTAATTTTACCTAAAATACATTTTTAAGTCTTTCTTTGGTAAAGGCCGTATGTTCTTTGTGATTTCGTTTTTTCCTGGTATCTATCTTACTAGAAAATCTCTGAAATGTATTTAACACTGCATATTCTAGTCGCAGTAGATAGATTTCATGTCAGAAAACCCTGGAAACCAGGCCAAAACCAGAATAAGCTGGTCGAATCAACCCAATATTAAGTCGATGCAACTAGTAAAAAGGTTCCTGTAGACCGATTCTGTAACGTACATTTGTGAGTTAATCACTGAGTTAGTAACTAAAACGGAGGAGTAAGCAACGGAAAGTGTCAATTTCGTATTCACTTGCATACAAAAGTGAGACTTTCCGTTACTCACTCCTCCGTTTTAGTTACTAACTCAGTGATTAACTCACAATGTTTTGCCCAGCGGGCCGATTCTGTATCGTACATTTGTGAGTTAATCACTGAGTTAGTAACGAAACGGAGGAGTGAGCAACCGAAAGTCTCACTTTTGTATGCAAGTGAATACAAAAAGTGGCACTTTCCGTTACTCACTCCTCGGTTTCGTTACTAACTCAGTTATTAACTCACAAATGTACGATACAGAATCGGCCCGCTGGTCTCCAGGGTTTTCTGACATGAAATATATCTACTGCGACCAGAATATGCAGTGTTAAATACATTTCAGAGATTTATAATAAGATAGATACCAGAAAAAAACGAAATCACAAAGAACATAGGGCCTTTACCGAAGAAAGACTAAAAATGAATTTTAGGTAAAAATACTCAATACTAAGTAACGAATAAAATTCATTATTATTAATTTGACTTCAGCAATAAAAATGTAAAAGATTTTCTCTCATTCGAATGAAATTTTAGGTTTTATAAAACGAATTATAGATTTTTTGCCATAAATAACTTTTCTGTGACCATAGAAAAGCCAATGATTTTTTCTTCAAAACAAAAAAAAATCGGAAAGTTTTTTATGTTCTATGAAATGCTATAAAATAAGCTATAATTTTTTCATTTACTGTCTTCAAAAATCTTGATAGATTTCATAAAATACAAATATCCCTAGACTTAGTTGATGTGTGTTTTTGAAAATCGACCACTTTAGAAGCTCATAGCATGGCAATGATTGGAGATAGATACATAGTGTAAATGACATATTTGTAGTAAATTTTATTAGCTTTTATTATGTACAAGACACTTTTTCTTTACTACTTACCGTTTTAAAGATATGAGCCAAAAACTCAAAAACGGGAACTTTAACCCCCTCCCCCCACCCCGGCTCACCCCCTAGGGGCGGGGACTTTTAGTATGTTTATCTTCTAGGCATCCTAAACACATTTCTGAAGAAATTGCTTAGGTTGCAGCTCACGCACTCTACACCTGCTTTTGGGCTATTCTTTGGGTGGACTACTATTAATCAACTTCTTTGATAGTAAGTACATAAATAATCAATCTAATATATAAAATTCTCGTGTCACAGTGTTTGTGCGCGAACTCCTCCAAAACGATTCAACCGATTTAAATGAAATTTTGATGTACATTCGTTAGTCCAGAGAATAGGTTTTATCTACTTTTTATATTGATACTAGCTGTTTCCCGCGACTTCGTCCGCGTTAAAATAGTATAATAACAAAGATGGATAGTTTCCCCTTTTTGTGGTTCCTTATACAAAGGGTAAAAACGGGACCCTATTTAAGCAAACGTCAAACGCAAACCTCAAAAAACTTTCATGTTTCTAACTCAAGAAATGACAGACTTTCATTCAAACTTTCAACCCCAATTTCACCCCCTTGGGGGTAGAATTTCCAAAAACGCTTAAATACCTATCCATTCATTTTTAATCAGCAGTCCAAAAATAAACTTTCATGATCCTAACTTGAGAAATGACGGACTTTCATTTAAACTTTCAACCCCTATTTCACCCCCTTGGGGATAGAATTTCCAAAAACGCTTAAACACGTATCCAATCATTTTAAATCAGTAGCCCAAACAAAAAATTTCAAGTTTCTAAGTTAAGAAATAACGGACTTTCATTCAAACTTTCAACCCCAATTTCACCCCCTTGGGGGTAGAATTTCCAAAAACGCTTAAATACGTATCCATTCATTTTTAATCAGTAACCCAAAAATAAAGTTTCATGTTTCTAACTCAAGAAATGACGGACTTTCATTCAAATTTTCAACCCCTATTTCACCCCCTTCGGGGTAAAATTTTCGAAATTCCTTCCTTAGTGGGTGTCTACTTAATAAAACAACCCTACTCACCAAATTTCGTGGCTGTAACTTTAACAGTTTTTGCTCAGCGATGATGAATCAGTCAGTCAGTCAGTCAGTCAGTCAGTCAGTCAGTCAGTCAGTCAGTCAGTCAGTCAGTCAGTCAGTCAGTCAGGACATGTAATTTTATAAGTATAGACTAGAAATTATTTAAAACAACGTTCGCCGGGTTAGCTAGTAGATAAATAAAAAATGTCGAACTTACCCAGCTCCTCCAGGATATCCATGCAGTTGGTGTAGTCCCCGGGCTTGTCCGACTCGATCTCGGACACGTACTTAGTGTAGAAGCTGCCCCTCTCGAAGAGCAAGTCCGAGCCCCGGCCTCCGAACAGCAGACCCATCTTGGTGAACTTGACCAGAGCCAGCCGCACCAGCTCGCCCATGTACATGCCTGATATCATCTTCTCTTGCCTGGAAATATGAAGGATCACATTAAAAAGCAGCTCTGAATTTATGTATAGGCAGTATAGGCCAAAGCCTATGGGTGGCAGCGTCCTATGGCGTCCTAGGATGGCGACAGAGTTCGTACATAGGGGGGGGGGGTCGAAATTAAATAATAAAAATATAAATCTAAAATCCAGCCGTGTTTAGAAGACGAAAGATTGATACTTAATAATTACAGCTGCAGGCTCAGCATGGTCACCAAAGAAAGGCTTATTCTTATGGTCAAGTAGACAAAGTGATGGATTAACAAAGGAAATCTGTCAGTGGGTCCGCAAAAACTGTCAGCGTTTCTTTTGCATTTCTACTGTGGCCATGCTTAGCCTGCTGGACTGTATTAACAGAGAAGTTAATTCCTAGGCAGATGGCGGACCTCAGTAATTTGGTCGCGTTAAGTCAAACCCATTCGACCGATCACGGCTAACATTGAATTGATATACGCCGACCATAATAAGGCGTAGGTCCGTCAACTGCCTAGGAATCAATTTCCTCGATGGTACCAGATAGTACCTACTTATATGCTCTACAGCAGTGGTCCCCAACCTTTTTTTCAAGCGGGCCACAAACATGTTTTGGTCTTGGTGTCGCGGGCCGCAACAAAAATTGTTTTAGGGTTAAAAATAACATTCTTCAAAATTAACTACATATTTAAAACTTAAAAGTGGAAAAAATTTAACGACTACCACGTAGACTTTACGTTATTTTGCCGGTGGGCGAGAATTTCAAAGTTGTTTAACATCATGCGGGCCACAAATAAAGTCCCGGCGGGCCGCATGCGGCCCGCGGGCCGCGGGTTGGGGATAGCGGCTCTACAGTCTACAACCATAATATCGCTTTATGTGTCACGCTAAATAAATAAATAAATTCCAAAAACAGGGGAAACGTATGGCATTGCTGGCCTTTTACACAATATACTAAGAGGATGTTTAGATTAATGTTTAGTCTACTGTACGTACTACCAGTTGACAGTTCTTCAAAGTTCAAACATTAGAAGTGTTCTCTGAAAAACAAATTAACAAACTAATGTTTGCTAATTTGTTTTTCGTTGTATTTGCGCATTTGTCTTGATTAAAAGTGGAAATCCCACAGATTAATGAATTAAGGTTGTGGTTAATGAATAATGACGCAGATATACAAAAGGAAAATGCAGGAATAAAACCCACAAGTCGAATAGGACGTGTTGATGAAATGGTTTCCTTACAGAAAACTTACAATCTAAATTACATCTATACATATAATAAATCTGTAGAAATGTCAATTCTGTACATTAAAGATATTCAAAAAATAATAAGCGGAGGGTGTCACAATATCGCTATAGAAGCCGAAAAGTTAGTTAGTTTTTTTGTCTGTCTGTCTGTCTGTCTGTATGTTTGTTCCGGCATCACACTAAAACTACTGATCCGATTTGAATGCGGTTTTCGCAGATATATTTGTCTTCTTCCAACTTAACATCTGGTGTATAAAAAAATTTCTCCCCACCCCTCTAAAGGGACGAAAGAGGGGTCAGATTTTGTGTAAGACTTTTGCTTTAACACGAAAACTACTGATCCGATTTGGATGCGGTTTTCACAGATATATTTGTCTTCTTCCAAATTAATATCTGATGTATAAAATTTTTCCCCCCACCCCTCTAAAGGGACGAAAGAGGGGGTCAGGTTTTGTATAAGACTTTTGCTTTAACACGAAAACTACTGATCCGATTTGCATACGGTTTTCGCAGATATATTTGCCTCCTTCCAACTCAACATCTGGTGTATAAAAATTACCCCCCCCCCCCCCCCACCCCACTAAGGGGACCAAAGAGGGGTTTTGTATCAAACTTTTTTCTTTAATGGACTTACTTCATATTATTAACTGTTTTTCCAACTTAACATCTGGTGTATAAAATTTTTCCCCCCACCCCTCTTAGGGGACAAAAGAGGGGGTAAGATTTTGTGTCAACTGATGAAGTAGAAATACTTTAAATGGCAAAACAATGTTTGCCGGGACAGCTAGTTAAGAAATACTTGGGTATAAATACTAGGTCATAAAGAAACGGTCAGGAGTCAGGACTCAAGGCAGTGTTTTCATCTTTTATTCTACTGTACTGTTTGTGTTTCAGGTAGGTAAGTTATAGGTACCTAGATCTATAGTACAATGTACTCACATGCTTGCTACATTGTAAATATGTACTATGTTAACAAATAATAATTTAAAATTAGCAGTGGTGTAACAACATTGATACAAATTATGTGCATTTTGCGATCGTCCGTTTAGGTAAGTATTTCGCGGGTTCCTCGCCTGTGGAACTTTCCTCGAGATAAAAGTACGTACGTAACTGCAGATAACACGGAGTACAAATATTGATATTAATTACGGGTTTTTACTATGTCTCGAAGTCGAGACTCGAGAGGACATTATCAATCTTGGCAGCGTTTCGGTGACGCGCCAATGACGCGCGACGTATAAAATAAACATGGCTATCGAACTCGGCGGACGCACGTCGCGAAAATACACCTAAAAAATAAACTAAGGAAAGTTTCAAACTCCTATTGATCTATAAATTCAATGCTACGGCCGTTTCCGACGAGGTAACGACCGCGGACAACAAGAAAGGCGGACTTAGGTCGTTTCGGTTATATAATCTGCTCCGAATTGTTATTCAGAATGAATTTAAATAGGACATACCTACGATAGCGAATAAATCGAAGCTGCTCGAATTGACTAAATTACTACAACCGATACGTCGACTACGTCTTTGTCAATTAGGCGCCTAGTTAAAACAATCATGGTAGATTCCGACTTCATCCTATAGGTCTATTATTGCCAATAGGATCTTGTTATTTGGTATCGGACGTCACGTTTCATCGTGTAACCGGTGCGAACCAGTAATAACTGGCCGAGGCGGGTGAAATATTCGCGAGGAAGTGATAATTGAAGGTTGTGCGGTCGCCGGCGACACCTGTCACCGACTACGTTGTCTTATCAACTGCATCACTTATTGCTACAAGTGGATTATGAATATCCTAAAGCGCAATACACACTGAGCCCGCCCGGCTGCCGACATATTATGTCGGCAGTCTAGTTGGCGGCTTCACATAATACAAGTCGGAAAATTGGCGGCGGCATGTCGGCGGCTTGAGATGAGAAATTTATTTGGCAGTCAGTGATTGGTCAGTGATTGCCGCGTGTCTATAGGTTGTGTCGCCGGGCAACTGAGTGCAGGCGTACCCAAGCCGCCAACATGTCGGCCGGTAACACGCGTGGGGCGCGGGCGCATGTTGCCGACATCATTCTTTTCATACAGGCCGCCGGGTTGTGTCGCCGGGCTTTGTCGGCGGCCCGGCGGCCTCAGTGTGTATTGCGCTTTAGACACAGTTGATTGTTGAAGAATGTGAGCACTGAGCAGCACCTGCACCTATTTTATAAGTGAAGAATATTTTTAATATTTGATTTTTATTTCATAAATAATAACGGTCGTTAAAAGTAACTAATCTACTCTAATTCGCAACTACCTGCGTTTTTTTTTTTTAATTTTAACTACATATTAGATCGGAATGTTTTGCTGCCAATACTTTTGATTCGAATTCGTAGTGATGTATTGGAGCCCTAAAATGTTGACGACTACGCAAACAATGGGTATTTTTATTGCAATCTGATAAGAGCCAGTAAAAGTTTCTAGGAATCCCCGATCGGTAAGCGGTAACAGTACGCCACGAAGCTAGTACAATGACTAATTCCGACCTCAGTCGCAGCCGAGGTCAATGATCCTTATACTTTTAATTATATCTCGCTGGATAACGGTTTTATTTTACTTTCCATCCCTCGATCACCAATTCCAGGAAATCTTTTGTTGTCGCGGCCCTTATGGGCCTTATGGGGCTTGAGGGATTAAATAGGTCGTGGCTGGCAAAGAAATAGAATCTGCCGTGGCAAGGAACAGTATTAAACTCAATATAAATTGGCAAAAAATAAAAATTTTAAACAGAATCTGCCGTGGCATGGAACAGAAAACTCAATATAAATTCTCCGAGTAAATAACTCTTACTACGAACTAGTTACGCACAAATAATAAAGTAAATGTACGATAGATCACGTTTTTACGAAATATAAGTACTGAGAACTTGTGCTACGAATTCCAGTGCCTAAAAGGTCACAGGATAATGTCACATCTGTCAATATAACTACGGACACCCCTTTTGCTCGTTTTCTACGGACAGTCTATAGAAGAACTGATATATCAACGACTATGTAAATACAGAACGTTACATCATTCATTACGTTTTCACATTGGAATCTTTATATCTTGAGATTTATTGCCGATGTATCAATATATCATAATATTATAGTTACTTGTAAGCGATGGCAGATAAAAAATTTGGTGTAGTTCTGCAGTAAAGTGCTCTTTTACATAGGTAGATAACAGTTTATGCATTTATCAAAGGGTTGATTCAAGGTTCTGGCCTTAGTCAATGAAATTAGTTCTACTGATAGTGGCAAGTATAAGAAATTTGGTTACAAGCAAAAAGAAATACAACCAAATTTTTTTTCATGCAAAAAAAATATAACAAAACACTTACACTTGTTTGCCTGGGTTGATGGAATTCGCGTCAACATCCCTGTCGAACTCAGTGCGAATGAAGTCCAGGGCACCATCGTCTCCGAACGCGCCCCACTCTGTGTTGATCAACAGTTCCTTCTTGCCGGGTGGGCCATCGAACAACTCGCAGTTGTCAGTCTTCTCGACGTAGCAAGCGTTGCTGCCGGTACCTGTAAACATAACGCCGTAAGTCAAATTGTTTTGGGCAAACTTAAACCAAACCCAACGTAAAGCCAAATGCAAAAAAAATCTAACACTGTGTATCGGTTATGCTGTAGGCAACAAAAAATTAATCGGCACGTTTTTAACAACAAAGTAACACAATTTAAGTACATGAGTGAAAAACTACTTTTTTACACACAAAAGACATCAGTGGCTAAAATTACAAAGCTAGATCAAAAATAAGTTTAAATAATAACGATGTAGCCAATTATTAGGTACCTGTTAAGTATATGGTAAATAGCAATGTCACAAAAATTAATATTCGTGGAAGGACTGATATTAATTCCAACACAATAACATTAAAATCTTCACACAACCTTGCATTAAACACCGGTTTTTGTTAAAACATAACATGCAATACACAGAACAGTTTACATCATGGAAATGACATTGCAAAATCGTATCAATGATACTTATGAAAAGCGAAGCATGACGAGACAAATAATGCCAAAAATATCAAATGAAAAAACCCAATAAATCAAAGCATGCGCTACAAGTTAACACCACATCTGTAATCCTTATAGACCTACCAACGATAAGTCCTATTTTGCAGTGATGATTTTTCCACGCACAGGACATCAAAGTGCCCGTAGTATCATTCAGTATAGCGCATATATCAATCTGTACGTCCTACAAGAGTGAAAAAACATGCGATTAAGTAAAGAAAAGATCATTCCAGTTCATGATGACCCGTGAACGCCCACGATTTGTTGATGATGATTTATAGAGGCTTTCATTTGACAATCCCCAGATTTAGAAGTTCCATAATTTTGATAATATCTTACAAATTTTATTTAAACATGCTTTGTCAGATAATACAAGATCGAGTAATTGTACCAGGAAATGAGTAAATTGAAAGTAGATTGAGTTGGTATGCTATTAATAATGACCCAATCGATAATATTAAATATAATCAATAATCATGCAAATGAGCCCAGTTTAGAAAAATAATTCAGGAAAGAATGCAATAAAAACTAGTTGTAACTTGTTTAATGTTTAGCAATTCCACAATTAATTAATGTGTAATAAAAATAATGTTAACCGTAGTCAGTACTTTAGCAACATTAACCATCGTTAACTAACAAGTTTAGAAAATATAAACCTGCCTGATAGTTGGTTCAAATAAGTAGATTCACTAACATTCTTATCTATAGACACATTTTCGTAAAAATTTCAGAAAATATTTTTTCGCTAAGAGTAAAACTGCCATTCTGAGAATTAATCACGCGAAAGCCTCTACTTGGCTCTCCGTTGGCTGAAAGATCATGCCTTATAGTACGAGAGAGCTGAAATCATCGTCAACTCACCGATGATGACTGCTATTCGGGCATCACGTTTCTTATGTGCACAGGACATAAGGCAGCCGGTAGCATCGTTTAGGATGCCCATCACAGAAATTGAAATATCCTGCAAATTTTGTGGCACACTTTTACAATTTCTGATTAATCTTATTACACACTGTACAACTTATTTCAAAAATTCTTACAGCTTTGAATATTTGGAAGATTAAAATTGTCAGTACTCACTCCTCTCCTCGCGATAGCATCCTTTAGAAGTTGTACTACATCTTCGCCGACTACACCAGAGCAGGAGAATCCTTTGGTCCACCGTTCCAGAATTCCTTTGGTCAGGCCCAACTGTTTCAGGGGGAAACTGAAGGTAAATCCGAGGGCCAGCCTTTCGTTGAATACTTCATGTTCCTGAAACATTATTAAATTAGTATACATATAACGCCTTGTTTAAAAAGCCATATTATGTCTCTCAAGCGATTCCAAAAATAAAACAATATCATTGCGTTTACCCATAACAATAAATATGCGAAATATCATGTACCTTCATGAAATTAGCCAGACATTCGGCGATGTGGTCGAATAAAGCTGTTCCCGTGCCGGTCATTATATGTTTTGGTATGGCGTAAATTTTGGACTGCATATCAAAGTGGTTTGGTCCTAGATTTATAATAAGAACTCTGAAATTTGTCCCACCTAAGTCCAAGGCCAAAAATTTGCCTTTTTCTGAAACAAAAAAATAAGCCCTTTAGTTTTGAATTACATTCAGGCTTGAATATTGAAGTATAGTTACTTATATATTTTTTATTAAATCATAACTAGGAAGTTAAGTGTACCTGTTCCGTTAGGTAAATCCTGAATGTAAGTAATAAAGCATTTCACTATGGCTTTTGAGTGAGTTTCTTTGCCGAGGCCGAGCAGTAAAGCCTTGTTTAGCCTGTTCATAATCTCTCTGAGTTGATTGTCGTTTATCTGAAGGACTTCGCATTCTTCCCGTATCTGCAAAAAAAAAAACAATTTTAAGTAAAAAGAAAAACACGATATACATTAAAACCTATACGTGTACAAGAACAATACTTTATTTAAAAATGAAAATCGTATCTATTAGGTACCACTTTCATCTAGTAGTAACCATGCAACCCAATAATTTTAAGTACCTCTCATGTCTACTTTGTTTTTTCAGTTTAAGTATCTTCATTATTGTCACCCTACTCAAAACAAACTGGCGTATGAAAATATGAATTGTTATTTGTTACTTTTTAATCTTTTATTGTAATGATTTTTTATGAAAACTAAACGATGTATTTATCATTGTTATTGAAATTAGATAAAAGTTTAAGTACTTATGTTTTAAAAGTGAAAATAAGAAAGTGACATAAAAATATCGAGTTCGAGTAGATATTATTAATTTATTATGTCAATTTTCCTGAATAATTTTAAGTCAACGTTTTATGAATCTTGTACGTTCGAATAAATTTACTCAAGGTCAAAGGTCACAAAACCGGTTTTTGTAAATATCTCATTTACTATGCGTTTTTTTAATATCTCGTTATTTTGTATAAATTATGGTTTTTAATTTATAAAACGATTATGACATTACTAAATATTTTGTGTAAAATATTTTATGTGCTTTGCTGTACGTAAACTATTCAACATTTTTAAATCGTATCTAATGAACTAAAAGTGATATCATAATATAGAAACGAAGTGATGAAATGAAAAACCAATAGTCATCATTGCTTACTATTATTATTAATTACAACTTACAAGTACATCGATACTACATAAAAAATAAAAAGATACTTACATTCAAAAATTATTTATTGGAAACGATGTGACCTTTCAATCTATTGATTGAAAGGTCACTTTCAATCATTAATTCAATCAGTGTTGAAAAAAAAATCAAACTATTATTTTTAAGTGTAAGTATAAACAAAAACGACAGTATTTTTAAATAAAGGCTAAAGGTAAAAATAAGCGGTATATTGCTAATTGCTATATTATTCTACCCGTTCCATGATTATTTTTTATTTGATAATATATTCAATAAGCTTAACACCGATATATTTATGGGTACGACTTGCCCTTTTTGGAATACATTAAAAAAGCATTTTGATACATTATACAGGTTTAAATTCCTTTTGACGGTAAACTAGCCGTTTATTATCACTACGAGTTTCACAAGGTCAAAACGGTCATTACAACACTAGTGCTATCGTTGAGGTTACTTTCTAACGAATATCATTCCGAAACGATAAAGCCGTATTACAAAAAATATATAAAACACTCACCTGGGGTAAATGATTAATGGCCATACCCATTTTAAGATATTTATATGTTCACTTTTGTTCAATTAAACACTACGCGGGCCGTTTCAGACACGACTTACCGAACCCGCGAAGAAATAAGAAATACGGACCGTTCGAATACAGTATGTGTACACTGTACTCAGACACCAGCGGCTAATGCTGACGATTGTGCTTATTTCACTTCTACACTGAACGTTGGCTCGCGTTCTTTTTCATTCATAATAATAAAATACTGTTATCTCGTTCGCGTGCAAAAATTTTACGTAAGTTAGAAGAGTACGACACTATTTCGCGGCTTGAAATGGTTTGTCGTCGAATTATATATTTAAAATTTTAACAAAGTAGAAAACTTTGGTTCTGAAATATTCAGATTCATTCAGGGGATTTATGCTATGCTTATTTAGATTTATTAAGCCATTATTTTACATTAAATTGTTATCTTTTTCTGCCGCACGGCGCGCCTCTTGTTGTTTGAATCTGATTGGGCGACGCGTGGGCTCGCTCGCTACGTCACAAAATTCCTCGCTGTCGACGTCGATGTCTTTCTATATTTACAAATGCAATACTTGAGGGCCACTGCGCCATAAACCTTTAGAATTTTAAATTATTCTGATTATGGGTTAGTAGTTAGCTAATAATATTACTTGTTGATGCCTTTTAAATTTATAGGAATATATAACTACCTATATAATATAAAAAAGGTCAATCTTGTAGACTATCATTAAATTTTATCAATGAAATGATTACAAAAGTGAATGAGTAACAAAAAATGGTTCATTGGGTAAGTTTTTGAAGTCAGAAGAACGCGTATTTACAGTGTAACACAACCTACAAAGCACTGAGTTACTACAAAGTAATTTATTAATAAGTATTTATTATTTAATCAAAATTTTATTTATTAATAAAATATGGGTTTGTTTATTACTTAAGTAAATATTTTTTTATATGAATTGTAAACCTAATTACAAAAATATTAATATTTTTATTCAACATTCGCGACTAAGTACATCTATTTTGTTATTTCCAAGGTTAAAAAAAAGAATGCAATGCAAGTATGTAGTTAAAATGTTGTAGTGAGAGGACTTATTGTGTCCTTTACAGTGAAAAATATTAATTGCTTCTTTTTTGTAAATAACTCCCTTGACTAGTAGTGAATTCTATAAATATATATTACTTAGTAAGCTCAAAGCTGATATTTATGTATCATTTTTTTTACATTTATTCAAAACAAATTCAAGTTATACCTACTATTATTTTTATTCCTAGGCGATATGATATTTAAAACTTAATATATTATTCATAATTGCTTTAACAAGTTTTACTCGATCTATTTTATTCAAATTTTTCAAATGTCAAGAATGTATTATATCTTGTTCATTTGTATTAAATTTATGTTAATATAATTCAGTCTCTTAATATGTCATAGAGTGACGGTATATTTAAAATGGTTATGTATTTTTTTACTTCAACAGTTATAGAACTTCTCGAGTTTCCAGCAATTAGTGACTAATTGCTGGAAACTCGAGTTTGGAATGGTACAAAAATTAATGATTTTTGATTAAAAAAAATTAATACAAAATATCTGTTAAGTATTTCCTTCCTAACATTCCACAAGCTTTGAATCAAGTTTTTTAGTGATCTCATTTTACAGCTTCCTTATTCCTGTTATCACAAAAACTCGAATGATCAAGTACGTACAAACTAAGGAACTTTTGATTTCACTTCAAATACTATGTATATAGTTATGCAATTATAATGTAACTTCTGAGAAAATGTATTATTGTTGTGGTTCAGTAGTGTATTATAATATTTTATGTTATGGAACAAAGGATAATTTATTGAAAAACCTATGTTGGGCACAAACTGGCGTAGCAAGACCAATAGAAAAAATCAACAAAGGATAATTTATTGAAAAACCTATGTTGGGCACAAACTGGCGTAGCAAGACCAATAGAAAAAATCCTTTTTAGGGTTCCGTACCCAAAGGGTAAAAACGGGACCCTATTCATGAGACTTCGATATCTCTCTGTCCGTCTGTCTGTCCGTCTGTCTGTCTCCAGGCATTTAGATTTAGAATTATGAAATTTTCACAGATTATGTATTTCCGGTGCCGCTATAACAACAAATACTAAAATAAAAATAAAATTAATATTTAAGGGGGGCTCCCATACAACAAACGTGATTTTTTGGCCTTTTTTGCTCGTAATCAATAATGATAAGAGGTAGGCACTTGAAACTTTCACGAAGGCCTTAAATATAATTTAAATTTAATAATTAATAATAATATTTAAATAAAATAAAAAATTAAGGGGGGCTCCCATATAAAAAACACGATTTTTGGCCTATTTTTGCTCTATAACGGTACGGAACCCTTCGTGCGCGAGTCCGACTCGCACTTGGCCGATTATTTAACATTGAGATGTTTTTTTAATAATCATAATTTTTATATTTCGAAAAATCTTAATTTTTTTTCGAAATAAAAATTATGGTACCAAAGATCCATAAGATACCAACCACTCCTCGATCATCAGACAGATTAATCAGTAACTCGAGCAGTCTGAAGTACTTATTATGATAATGTTTTGCTATCTTAAGATAGCAAATTTCACGCTATCGATAAACCCTAATCGACAAAGTGAAATTTTCCATCAGCTCATAAATGATAATAAAAAAAATGTATTAAAAAATAAAAATATTACCAATCAAAAGTTCAAAACCCAATTTTTTTACGCATTTGGTCCTACGAAAGTGAAGTCGAGGTAATCCAGCAAAAAGCCAGATTATCGTTATCTAAAAAATCATGCCTCACTATAATGTTATATCTACATTACCACGATCGTTGTTGGAACGATCAACTCAGAAATAGATATAACCAGTTCTATCTGGTTTTTATGCAAATATCACACTTGATAATGACACTTGACGAACACAAAAAAACGTAAATGGAAAAGTCGTGTCCTCCAGCCGGATTAAACGATCACGTTAAAAAGTACAATGAAAATTACTCTTTAGTTTAATTAAAATTCCGTCCTATTTAATTTGTAAATTGATTGACAAGGGCGATTGACGAAAAAAAAATTGTTGACCTTCATCGTCCTTTGACCTTTTGAAAGTAATCAATGTCAGTTCGATTTGCGCTTGCGTAAATAATTTTTGGAGTTTTTTTTTATTTTTCATTTAATACATAATATATCCATAATTTAATGATATCAATATCCTTTTATAAAATATGAATGTTTATATACATAAATACCTACTGCGCGGTACCTACCTACAAACGCGTACTTATAATTTTTTATTAATAATTATTAATTACTTACTTACATGTGATTGAATGACAATTCATTCAATCACATGTAAGTAAGTAATTGAATGAATTGTCATTCAATCACATGTAAGTAAGTAAAATAATTTTGTGACTTTTAAAAATCATTTAATAATGATTTGTAAAAGTCACAAAATTCTTTAATAAGCAGGTATCATGTATTGTAAATTACAATATATTTTAGTATTTAAAGATCTCTAGGATTTAGATGTTTTTTTAAAATGACATTTGATTTTTTTAATGGAATATTTTATTTTGTTATTAAACCTACCTAACATCGATTAATAAATATCCTGAACGCATCCTGAACGTTTCTTTTAGAAGGTTATGTTTGACAGATGATCGATGACGGCTCTACATAGAGTACACTCTATCGACTAACTTCGATTTGGTGTGTAAAATGAAACTATTTATGAACGCAAATATTACGTAGAGTAAGTGACTAGTGAGTGCACTCACTGTGTCCCGCGGCTGCCGCATATCGATCTGTCTCGTCAGTCGCATGGACCGAGACAGGAGGTGATGAATGAGCAGCGTCGAAGTCCACAGGGTGCTGTCATAAATTCCACCGGTACCAAAAATGCGTCGATATCCGCGTTCGGGCGAATACCGGTTCGCGGCGCGCTGGCGGGTCGCGTACGAGTGAAAGGAGATTAACGCCACGCAACTCCGCGCGCTGTGTGCAGTCGCGCGAGGGTCACCTTGACGCGGCCGGCGCATGTGCACCACACCCTCGGCCTCGGCCCCCCGCCGCCGGCCCCCGCGCGCGCCGCGGCCCCCGCGTGACGTCACGCCTGGCCCCCGACGCGACGCGCCGCGCCGCGAACAAAAGCCCGCGTCTCACGTGACTCCCTTCACGCAACACCACGAAAATAACACAAGTTTTAATTCCGTCCCATGTTACAGAATGGCGACTCTAGTCTCTCATTGACGCATCGCAGTTTGTGTTCCGGTCGGGAGATAAACACCGAAACGACGTACGACCGCGCTCATCGTGCATACAGCATAATGCAATAGCGACGAAACTTTGTAATGTTTTGTGTAAGAAATGTGAAAAACGTGTTGGATCGGCCGAATATGATGCAACAAGCAATAAACAGAAATTGATAAAAAGTCAACAGAACAAAAAAAAAAGGCGCCAGGCGCCAGCACCTAGCTCTACATAATATATTTGCCATTTGATTTGTTACTTTGTAGCCTGTAGTCATCTACACTGTCAACTGTGCTAGAGTACTATTTACTGACTACTGAGTACTAACGCAAATCGCAATCATAAGCAATTCAAGGAAATCCATGTAATTTAAACTTTGGAGAAACGATAAAGCACTTCCTATCTTCTGTAATCTCTAGCGACAGTAATTTTATCGCGACTTTTCCTTTTGGAATTTGTATTGAATCAAGTTGCGAAATTAGAGAAAATATTGCATAAGACGTGTTTCGTGATAGAGGGTGTGTCAGAATGACGTGATGTCATGACTCATGGTGACCCAAAGTCCGCGTGCGTGCCCGTACGCACGTGCGTCATGACACGGTTCACATCTCCCCAACATGGTCGTTGCTCGCGTCTGCTTATCAATGTTCACCTACTATGTTGCAATTTTACTCTGATAACGGAATTCTTTAGTTATAGTACTCGTAGTAACGTATTATAATATTATGTTTGGTTTTCAATAAAGATTTTTCTGTTAGAGTTTTGCCGGGAATGTGAAAGAGTACTGTTGTATTTATGTATTATTTTCCTAAAATTGTGGTAACTGGGTTTTTAATGTGTAATATTGTTAGAATATTAAGCATTAGATATTCGTTATCGTGCACAAGTGTAGGCAACTCAAAAAAAAATAGCGACTACTTTGACTAGACTTCAGACTTGACGTTATAGTTAAAAGTTAAAACGATCATGAAAAATATTGTAAGAAGAAAATTAACCCTTGTATGTGGCAAAGTACACCCCCGGTGTCAGTGCCAAAAGCCAAAAAAGAATAAGAAAAGATTTTTTTTTATTGGTGATTCGGGGATATTTTAAAAATTAATTATTATTTTTAACAAAAAATTAAAACCGACTTCAAAGGTAAAAACAATATTCTTAAAATGATCCAAAAAGTATGAAATAATTCATATTCTTAATTAGTGCCTTTTTCAAAATTCGACTAAACCTTTAACTTATTCTGTACTAAATTTTCATTCTTTTGAAGTCGGTACCGGACTACCGGTTAAGTTCTATGTCAAGTATCTCAGTTCTAGGTACCAATTTCAAAAGAATGAAAATTTTGTATAGAATAAGTTAAGGTTTAGTCGAATTTTGAAAAAAATAAACTAATTAAGAATATGAATTATTTCATACTTTTTGGATCATTTTAAGAATATTGTTTTTACCTTGGAAGTCGGTTTTAATTTTTTGTTAAAAATAATAATTTCACTCTTTTTAGTTATTTACCGGTAAACATATAAGCTGTCAGTTGAAAATATATAGGATTTAGGTATGAAACTATCACAACTACTATACTCAGGCAGTTTTCAAAAAAGTTTTTTCCTACGTACCTCATAGATCCCATGAACAAATTGCCAACTTGGTAACCGCAACACCAAGTTTAAATCATTTACTTTGTAACAACATTAATATAATTTTCAAAATCACTCGACAAACTCAAGTCTCGATCGAAAAGACTATGAAAAGTCTTTTCGATCGAGACTTGAGTTTGTCGATAATAGGGTCATAACTAACGTGACCATACGTCCCGCTTTGGGCGGGACAGTCCCGCTTTCAGGCAGTCTGTCCCGCTGTCCCCAGCGAGGCCGAAATTGTCCCGCTTTTACAAACAGACCAAACGACAATAATTTAAAAGCAATGATATTATATAAAAAACTCAAAGCAGATATGTCACTACCGCGCGCGTTGTGAAGACTCAAATACGACCCAATTGGGTCGTCTTTTATTTAGTCTGTCTCTTATGTAAATGGCATTTCGTATCTTTTGTTTCACTTATCTGTCAAAGTCCAATTTTGGATT
Source organism: Polyommatus iphigenia (assembly GCA_963422495.1). Classification (NCBI taxonomy): domain Eukaryota; kingdom Metazoa; phylum Arthropoda; class Insecta; order Lepidoptera; family Lycaenidae; genus Polyommatus; species Polyommatus iphigenia. Next base: position 30,395,812 of record OY730185.1, on the reverse strand, counting down.
TGAAAATTGTTCGGAAGAGATTTAAGCCGGAAAATAGTATGAACGTAACAGATCTGTATAAGTAGAATAACATTGTTTATTTAAAAGTATTTTTATGTTTTAAATGCCTGTGCGATGCCTGGAAGTAACGCATACAGATATCAATAACTAGACGTTCTGCGCAGCTTCGCCCGCGTAAATTAGAAATTTCACCGACAAAATAGCCTATAATCCTTCACGTGGTTTGTGGTTCTTTTTATCAGTTCTGTGCCAAATTATATAGAAATTGCTCCAGTAATTCGTGAGAGACTTTTTTCAAATAATTTTTACCGTTTTATCCACATTTTCCTCTGTTTCTTCGCTCTTAGTTAGTCTTGTCGTGATAAAATATAGCCTGTAGCTTTCCTCGATAAATGAGATATGATAAATGAGTCGGACCAGTAGTTCCTGAGATTAGGACTTTGAAATACATATGGGGGGGGGGGGGTGTATATTCTGTATTTGTCCCGCTCTGACAAAAAAATAATGGTCACGTTAGTCATAACTCATAACGATGCATCGTGTGATGGTAGTGATAATTATGATGATGATGATGATGAACGTAAGACCCCCCGCGCATTAGGCGGCCAGGTCGCTGCGGCCAACTAATTCTTCTACGATATATTATGTAGGTGCGCGCATTACGCGACCAGCGGCCAGCTGTCACGCGCGAAGAATTAGTTGGCCGCAGCGACCTGGCCGCCTAATGCGCGGGGGGTCTAATTTGCATAATAGCATATGCTTTCAGTTCTTAAAACATCGCCGAAAGTCCCAAACTTTTATCTATAAGGAATCCAGAGTTCTCTTAGTATCTTCGGAACCATAGCATGCCTTGGTGTAAAATCTTATTTTTTGGTAGCATATGCCTAAGATCCTTCACATAAAACCAAAATCACTATATGTTTCCATATAAATTTTGAGGAGTTCCCTCGATTACTCATGGATCCCATCATCAGGTCACCACTTTTGTGAACATGGTACCAAATTGGAGTTGAACCCTATACAACCAAAGAAAAATTTTGAAAATGGGTTCACAAAAATAATATATATATATATATATATATATATATATATATATATATATATATATATATATATATATATATATCCACAGCCGAACATATAACCTCCTCGTTTTTGGAAGTCGGTTAAAAAGTATATCGTCCTGTAGATTGAACTACCGTACTTATGATTAAAGTACCGTAATCTTTTGTACCTATTATTTTACAAAACAATTTGATGGCCTAATCTAGCCAGTGACACTTAGACTTTCGTCATTTTATAAAAGCTGAAAGTTTCCCTGTGTGACCCCTATTATTATAGAGGTAAGAACGACCAGCAACCATGGAGTTTCGGTCGCGGTTTCTTTAGTTACTTTAGATATTCAGTTCTGAAGGTCTACCTAACCTTCGATAAAATTTAAAGCTCAATTTTTTGTCTTGTTTTCTTCGGGATGACCGGAGGAATCTCGTCTTCCACTGCAGGACATTTCGGCGTTGCGCCTGCCAAATCCTCTATGTGTCTAGTCAAATTTTCAGGTGTAGACAATAAACTATTTTATTGAATGATTAATGGACTTGTCAGTAAATTAAAGGTTTTAGTTCATACATAATAAGATTTGCCACCATTCTGAATTTTTAGTTTATTGATAAGTCCAACAATCATTAAATAAAAATGTTTATTTTTTACCCCTGAAAATTTGACTAAAAACTCATAGAGGATTTGGCAGGCGCAGCGACGATTTTCGACAGTTGCTTCCCACTAATACTGAGTACTGATGATCTTCAGAACTGGATACCTCCTAAAGTAACCGCGACCGAAACTCCATAGTTGCTGGAAGTTCTATAGGGGTCATAGACAGGTAAACTTACAGCTTTTATAAAATGACGAAAGTCCAGCTGTCGCTGGCTCTTATTCCATGACTTCTAATAATTCATTCAAACAAATTATTGTGTTTTGCATTCACTATCCTAATTTTTTATTCTCCTTTTTGCTTACTATTTTCCATAGTTTAAAACAGTGACTTGACAAATTATTATCATTTTATAACATACTGATATATCTATACACATTACACATCTGTGTGTGTTCTTATTTGTTCATTAGTGTGTTGTTAATATAATAAACTAGCTGTTGCCCGCGACTTCGTCCGCGTTAACATAGTATAATACCAAAGATGGATAGCTTTCCCCTTTTTGTGCTTCCTTATACAAAGGGTAAAAACGGTAAAGTTTCATGTTTCTAACTCAAGAAATGACGGACTTTCATTCAAACTTTCAACCCCAATTTCACCCCCTTGGGGGTAGAATTTTCAAAAACGCTTAAATACCTATCCATTCATTTTTAATCAGCAGTCCAAAAATAAACTTTCATGTACCTAACGGACTTTCATTTAAGCTTTCAACCCCTCTTTCACCCCCTTGGGGGTAGAATTTCCAAAAACGCTTAAGCACGTATCCAATCATTTTCAATCAGTAGCCCAAACATAAAATTTCAAGTTTCTAACTAAAGAAATAACGGAATTTCATTCAAACTTTCAACCCCAATTTCACCCCCTTGGGGGTAGAATTTCTAAGAACGCTTAAATACGTATCCATTCATTTTTAATCAGTAACCCAAAAAAAAAGTTTCATGTTTCTAACTCAAGAAATGACGGACTTTCATTCAAACTTTCAACCCCGATTTCACCCCCTTGGGGGTAGAATTTCCAAAAACGCTTAAATACCTATCCATTCATTTTTAATCAGCAGTCCAAAAATAAACTCTCATGTTCCTAGCTTAAGAAATGACGGACTTTCATTTAAACTTTCAACCCCTATTTCACCCCCTTGGGGGTAGAATTTCCAAAAACGCTTAAGCACGTATCCAATCATTTTTAATCAGTAGCCCAAACATAAAAAATTTCAAGTTTCTAACTTATGAAATAACGGACTTTCCTTCAAACTTTCAACCCCAATGTCACCCCCTTGGGGGTAGAATTTCCGAAAACGCTCAAATACGTATCCATTCATTTTTAATCAGTAACCCAAAAATAAAGTTTCATGTTTCTAACTCAAGAAATGACGGACTTTCATTCAAACTTTCAACCCCTATTTCACCCCCTTCGGGGTAAAATTTTCGAAATTCCTTCCTTAGTGGGTGTCTACTTAATAAAACAACCCTACTCACCAAATTTCGTGGCTGTAACTTTAACAGTTTTTGCTCAGCGATGATGAATCAGTCAGTCAGTCAGTCAGTCAGTCAGTCAGTCAGTCAGTCAGTCAGGACATGTAATTTTATAAGTATAGATAATATTATCTTGTAACCCTGGTCTTAAGGGCCATGGTCCAGGTTTCTATAGTCTCTATTATATGACTGACAATGACCGTTTGTGAATGTAATGAATGAGAGAAGTCTATTGAGAATCCATACTAATATTATAAATGCGAAAGTGAGATTGTCTGTCTGTCTGATACCTCTTGGCTCTTCGCAGCCAAACCACTAAACCGACTTTGCTGAAATTTGCTATGTATATACTTTAAATCCCGGGAAAGGACATAGGATACTTTTTTTCCTTGTACGGTATATAATATTGTTGTGAAACTAGTTTTCTGGAGATTACATTGTATTTTTTCCGCACTTTCAAAGCATTTAGATAAACAAAAAGATCTTTATAACTCATGTTAAACGGTTATAGACTTACTTTTTTTTATTCAGTTACAAGACTGTATCGATAATAATAAATACATTTGCAAAGCTTCTTTAGAACAAAGAGAACTTCAAAACTAATTACTCGGTGGCTAGCCAATACAATACGCAAATAGATTTCGTTTTCAAACGACCTTCTAAAATTAGCTAATGGTAGGTGCAAAGTCGAAATAAAAGTAACCAGAAGTGATTATATTTGCAACGTTGATGAATTAATAATAACTAATAAGTCACACCTTGTAATCTAAAGACTGAAGCCAAAAAAGTACTATGAAACCAATTAATGAAACCTCATACGTCTATTAGTGAATAGTGTCTAGTGTCTACCTACATTGAGCAACTCATAGGTAGAAAGTCAACCTGTTCATGACCTGGGGCCATTAACAATTAGATTTTATTTGTATATTCTTCTTTTTCTATTTTTTTCTATGTTTTTCCCTACATTTTTCTTTTTCAAGATCTATAGTGCTTTAATTATGGTTTTCCTTTACGCAGCTGCCATAGGTAATTAGCTTACGGACATGGACAGTTCCAGATATCGAAAAAAAACTATTAAGAGATCAAACACACTCGCCTAAAACAAAACTGCAGACAGTGTTTTCCTCATTCGTACAATTGATGAAGATTTATACTGAGACAAATATTTTAGTTAACTGAATGCCCAGAACGTTTGTTTAAATAAACATAATGGGGGATTTACCTTCAGTGAGTCATCGTGGAGACGACTAATGTGTATCATTTGCGGAAAAATGTACCACATATACGAGTTCTACGTTATTAAACATTTGCTCATTGCTAATTATAATAATATTTGCATAAGTAGAAGTTTGGAAAGCGAGTAGGTACATATTGCTCATTATGAATGAATGAATATTCTTTATTGCATTTAATTAAAACTATTAATCAACTAAATATACTTAATATAAACTCAAAAGGCGGCTCTAATTGCTATGCAGCAATTTCCTCCAAGCAACCGAAAATGGCTCATTAGTTATACGTCTCGCTAAAACTCGAAACGGCTGAATCGGTTTGACTTATTTTAGTCTCAAAATATTCGTGAAAGTCCAGGAAAGATTTGAACGGTAAAAAATATGTTATGAGAGAAAAGATACGAATTACACTGGATCATCTACATAGTTACAAATAAATTGCACTTAAACGAAGTTTGAGGGTTATATACTTGAGGGATTTGTGAATAACCCACTATATTCAAAGATTTATCCACGAAGAAAGGTTCATGCCCTGCTTACTTCCTATGTTCCATGTATACGTTTGATTCCAAGTAATTATTATTTATGTTTGTTTTTAAACATTTGCGCTAAAACAGCCATAATATGGAAAGTTGGTGGCTGCATTGAGACTAAACAACGCGCCTTTACAAGTAATACAGCAATGCTTTTGTCAGCAAACTTTTAGCTAAATTATTACTTTAGGGTAATTAGTGAACATAAAATAACAAAAATCCAGGATTTTGATGATACATATATCAAATGTATCATTCAAATACTAGATAACATCTCAGGAATAAGTGACAAAGAAAAAATGTTACATGTAACATTACATTGTAACATTACATTGTAATGTTTCATAAAATTAACTACATTGATGCTTTTGTCATACATAACAAAAGTATCATTGTAGTTAATTTTACTCTGTTAAAGATAACTCGGATAATAATTACCGTCACTTGTGTTGTAACAAGACACGGCTATAATAGGATTAAGAAATACATAATTCACGTACTAAAAATTACCTAAAACCTTCCTTAATAGCCTTATCAAGCCTGCCTCGTGCCTCGTATTAGTCGAGGGAAATCAAACTAAGACGAGGAAAACGTTTGACTGCATCAAAAACAATACATTGTAAGTCATTCTTGTTTTATTTCTACATTGTAAAGAAAGAAAATGAAATACGAAACATTTCAATCAAGAGTTGAGTTATTGTTAGTATGATGTGTAAGTGCCTGTTACTAATAATACTATAGTAATAGGCATTTACATATCTAGTATAATATCGCATAACTAATACCCAATTATTTTATTCTTAACAATTGGCAATTTCGACGGACCTCCAAAATTCTATGATGCAGTGAAGTCTTTAGGGAGAGTGCTACGGAGCCTCTACGGGCTACGGTGCCGGTGCTACGAGCTACGGCCTACGAGTTTTCAGGAGCTACGAAGAAATAATTCTTATTCTCGATTTTTTATGTTATTTTTATTGCATTTATATACTGTTTTGAACAATATAATGCTAAGGTTGTGCCAAAAATACAATCCATACTAATATTTTAAATGCGAAAATGTGTCTGTCTGTCTGTCTGTCTGTTACCTCTTCACGCTCAAACCGCTGAACCGATTATGCTGAAATTTGGTATGGGGATACTTTAAGTCCCGGGAAAGGACATAGGATACTTTTTATCCCAGAAAACTGTACCGTTCCCGCGCGATAAACGAATTTCAACGGAGTTATAATTAGTCAAATTATAAAGTACTAGTAGGCATAGTAGGCATAACTAGTCAAATTATAAAGTACTAGATGACGCCCGCAACTCCGTTGTGCCAAAATTCGTTTATCGTGCGGGAACCGTACACATTTCCGGGATAAAAAGTATCCTATGTCCTTTCCCGGGACTCAAAGTATCTCCGTGCCAAATTTCAGCTAAATCGGTTCAGCGGTTTGGGCGTGAAGAGGTAACAGACAGACAGACAGACAGACACACTTTCGCATTTATAATATTAGTATGGATGTATACAGTTTCTGAATTATTTCTTGATAGATAAAGGAGTGAACTCATTTATATAAAACTAGCTGTCCCGGCAAACGTTGTTTTGCCGTATAAAGTATTTCGCCCATGTTATTTTATTGAAGTGACTAAAATATAAGTATGGCACCATGGCAACGTCCATCGCTATCCCGTCACACAAACAATGGTCGCCGTCAGTCTCGAGTTGTAATAATTTACTATTATTTATTCAACAAATGCATTTATCAATATAAAAAGTGGGTACTTTAGCCGATTCTCAGACCTACCAAATATGTACATAAGTAAAAATCAGTAAAGCCGTTTCGGAGGAGTACGGTAACTAACATTGTGACACGAGAATTTTATATATAAGATTTAGTATGCGGACTGATTACTGTATGTATCGTGTATGGTTTTTAGATTGTATGCAACATTAATCTTGATTTTTTTTTCGCATATGATACAGAATTAAAATGAAAGATGTTTAAGTTCAGGATATAAATTAGCCTACGTAAAAAAATCAACATGTTGCATACAATCTAAAAACCATACACGATGTTCAGGATTTATTAGCAATAATCCAGTACACACTATGTATTTGTGATTATTATGTTGTATGTTTTCGTGATGCTACCTGTTAGCACTGTTTAGCATACGCGTGTTAAACGCTAAGACTTAGTAGACTTAGATTTACAAAGTAAAAGGAGAATACTCTGAAATGTGTAGTGAAGCTATGAAATCTTATATCTTTAAACGAGCAATTCTTATATATATATATATATATATATATATATATATATATATATATATATAAATGATTCCTAGCTAGATCGATTTATCGCCCCCGAAACCCCCTATATACAAAATTTCATGAAAATCGTTGGAGCCGATTCCGAGATATATATTCCGAGATATATATATATATATATATATATATCTCGGAATCGCCTCCAACGATTTTCATGAAATTTTGTATATAGGGGGTTTCGGGGGCGATAAATCGATCTAGCTAGGAATCATTTTCATAAAATGTCATTTTATGTGTGTTTTTTTAATTTTTTGAATACCGAGCAAAGCTCGGTCATATAGCTAGTTATTATAATATACGTAATAATAATATATTATTTGATTAATAAGAGAAATACTAGGGACGGAAATAGTTAACAGTACATTGTTCCTTACTCGGTACTCCCTTAAAATATTTTATTTTCCTACTAGATGACGCCCGCAAATTCGTTGCGCCAAAATTCGTTTATCGCGCAGTAACAGTAGGTACATTTTTCCGGGATAAAGTATCTCGACTATACCGAATTTCAGCTTAATCGGTCCAACGTGAGGCATGAAGAGGTAACACGCAGATAGACAGACAGAAAGATAGACACACATTTATAATATTAGTATGGATATCTCACAGAAGTGGTTGTAACAAAACATAGCTGACCTCCGTAGATAATATTTGAAATGCATTCGAACAAATAATACAATTTCTAGCTGTGTTGTTGATAGTAGCATATCAAAGCAAGGCAATTCATATGCAAATCAAAAGATGGAGTAGGTTCCGTCTTCAAATGACACTACATAAAAATTAAGATTTCACTGTCATACACTCCGTCCGTTTGTCTATTGAAAGCTTTTGCTAGAAATTTTAAAAATTTGCACATTGCCCATAAAATAAGTTTACATATTTTGTTTGAAGTCAGCCTACTGGCTCGTTCTGTATATTGTGGTATAAATATACATGATTATACACAGATATTTATATATACTATATTATAAAACTAGCTTTGAACGTTGATGCATTTTGTAATAAAACATAAGATGTGCAAATATCATCTTGGTTCTTATCGAGAATGTTTTTGTTTGCGGAGGCTTTCACATAACTCTACAGATTTACTGGGATTGTTGCAAATGATAGTACTTCATCATATTAAAACGCAGAATTACTTAAACTTAAATATTTTTTAAAGCAAATTACATTTTTGTTTCTGAATTTTCTTGTCAGTTTATGTATTCTATTGTTTCGTTGATCGGCTAATGTTTTGGCATCAGCCAATTAAAATCGCTTATATAGTTACAAAGACTGCTTTACACATTGGGCCAACGTGTAGAGGCCCCATAAGTTAGGAGCAACATTCCGTATTCTACATCAATATACTCTGCTTTATTGCTTTGGCCCAATGTTGGCCCAATTTGCACAGCCGGCTTTAAAAAAAGTCCTATCAAAAATATCTTACATCCTGTTATTTAATTCTACTAGCGATATCAGTATTCTATTGCTGTGGGCCTTTATTCTTCGGATTAATAAACCAGAGTTCAGAATTACATAAGTATAACCTGTAACCATATAGGACTTATCACGTAGCCCATTGTGTGCTGTCTACCGGAACGTACATTATATTTATAATTACTGCTGCGTATCTTAATCGTAAGTCGTAGTTACTGTCCTATACATATCCGGTGTACCTGTGAGCCTTATTGTCAAGTGGTAAGGTCGATATTGTTGACTGTACGTGAGATGCTGATCATATTCCACGCCAATTTGGTTTGATTAACAAACACGTGAACAATGTGATTTTTTATGTTAATTTCTAACGCGATAGAGCAATCGATATACTTGAGAGTAATTTATATTCTATTGTTTAATATGAATGGTAGAGATATTTTTTATATTATTTTAAAACAAAGTCTTCTGGAACTCTGCATTGTCTTGTCTGGTTGGCTGTATCTTTGTTCTACTTATATACGTTATTTTGGATATGAAAGTGTATGTTAGCAGATTCCCAGACCTACATCTAATATGATTAACTCACCGAAGAGAGCGTATTCCCTCTTAAAAGGCCGGCAACGCACCTGCAGCTCTTCTGATGTTGCGAGTGTCCATGGGCGACGGTAGTTGCTTTCCATCAGGTGACCCGTTTGCTCGTTTGCCCCCTTATTTCATAAAAAAAACACCAAGACAATATCGGTCCAGCTGTTGTGGAGGAGTTCCTTGCCTGAATGTTGTGACAGTTTTTAATGTTGATTGTTATACGGTGCGTATCAGCGGTTGTGTGTGTGGGCGGTGTGGCCTTACTTAACGAAATTTAATTGAAAAAAAAGAAATACTCTACAGTCTACGGTATTTCACATTTTGCGGTCAATACGAAAAATTTCAAAAATTAACCTAAAGCATTGCGTAGCACTATAAAAATATGATAAAGAAAAGCTACCCGCGTCCCGCTTTACCCTTAATGTTAATAAAAGTATTTAAACACTCGAATTATATGACAATAATTAAAGGATTAGAACCCGGGATCCCGGTAGTCTTTATGCAAGTAATAGAAATTCCGGAATAAAAAAAACTAACAAGAACCGTGTTCTCTAATCAAAATTAACATCTACATACCTTCGAACCAATAGAATATGATATTTTCTAATACCAGTTTTGTATATTTTTTCCTTATTTTGTGACTTATTTTATGATCCCACTTACCTTGGGATCGACGGTTTTCGCCATTTTGCTAGTGTACCGCGCGCGAACAAGTTATGCACTGAGACCGGCAGAGCTCATGGGTTCTGAGTGTTCTTCAATAAACGTCTTTATCTGCAAACCACAATACACTTTATCTAAATTAAAGAACAATTGCCGCGGTTATATGGTAGATAATGCTCCGAGGGGATTGTCATAGACAATAAAACGATTCATTTTACTGTAGGGGTTTACCCTGCGCCTTGCATCCGATGACCGATCTCGAAATGACAAATGACGATAGTGATGATGATGATGTGACCTATGTAGTAGTCAATTGTAAGGTTTTTACCCCAGAGCTGTGTTAAAAAGCTGGTTTCATACTACGCTATAATATAATAATTAATAACATATAGTATATAGCTCATAGCACAATAATTCATTTGTTTGGGACCACCACCGCGCACCATTCATTGTTATGGATACGTTCACACTGTATACTGTACTATAATATATTAAATTGGCTTGCTATACACTATATATGGTGCTTGATATTCGATTGTGCTAAAATATATAGCTATATAGTATATGCTATTATACATTTGCGTGCAAAAAAATCGACCCACCCCGCGCATTTCTGTTGAAGTGGCTATATCTTAAAATATTATAGTTTAAGGGAGTGCCTCCGCTGCCGGCGCCGGCTCCAAAAAATATCAGTAATGGGAACCGGCGGTAAGGGCTTATAATTAACTGATCACCAGAAATAGTAACATTTCACAGACAAAAATAGTAAACGATCACCAAAATGCAGACCACCATTTTAATGTAAAATGATAACCAAATATTTAACACTTCGCTATCCTATTTATGTAAAATGACTCCAACTAAATCATTGTAAAACCAAAAATAGTAAATGATCACCAAAATTATACTAGCATTTTAATGTAAAATGATCACCAAAGATTTAACATCTCGCTATCCTATTTATGCAAAATGACTCCAAATAATTCATTGTTAAACCAAAAGAAGTAAACGATCACCAAAATTAGTAAATGATCACCAACATCATACTAGCATTTTAATGTAAAATTATAATCGAAGTATTTTCATTTTGCTATCCTATTATAGAAAAATTAACCAAAAAAATTATTGCTATAGTCCGCGCGGAACTAGTTGGCCGCGCCTTAGGTATGTGAGCGGTGGGACGGAGAGGCAGGGGCGCTTGATTTCGACAGTTCTGGCTAGTTAAGACAAAAAGCACAAGAGATTGCAAAAGCAAGATGAGTCCGCCGATAAAAAGATAATCTAAGGAAATAATATTTAAAGTGCATACGTTTTTTAAAAACGGAAAGGCGATGTCAATAGTTTAGAATATAAAACTGATCAATTGTCTTTTATTCATTCTTTTCAATAATTAAATAATATTATTGTTCACGATATCTTGAGATTGGTCGTCACTGTCTAATCTCATGTGCGTTGCGAGCAGCAAGCAACCCGCCCCTCACCCCCGTCCCTACCTAAGGCGCGGCCAACTAGTTCCGCGCGGACTATAACCGGAATATAATAATGATAACGGGACTCAGTATAAGTAGGTTAGGGTAGGTGTCCGTCTGTTACCTCTTCAGGTCCAAACTGCTGAATATAACAATAATAATATAGAGTTATTATACTTTTTTTGTTAATTTATGATTACATTTTTTGTCAATCGTAGTGATTTATTTGGACAGAAATATCGCATTGATTTGCTTGCTTTGGTGATCATTTACTATATTTGGTGATAATTTACTATATTTGGTGATCATTAGGGCCCGGATTTATATGTAAATACATATTTTTATTTTACGCGATTTTCAGCCTAGAATGTGTTTTTAACACGAATTTTCATGTTTAGACTGTGAAAAACCAAGTTTTATTTTCCATATTTTTCCATATTTTAGGGTTTTACAAAGATAAGTCCATATTTTGCAAGAAAATGTCACAATCGTCCATATTTTTACAAAAATACAACAAAAAAATACGTTCCCGCCACCATGCGGCTGCGTATTTCGTTCCTCTCGCGATTTATCGTCATATTCTGTTTCCAAAGAAGATATTATTGAAGAAATAGAAAATAAAGTTTCAGATGCTGAAGGTCCTGTTGCTGACATGGCTAAATAAAAAATAAAGTATGTTTCGGTCTTCGGGTAAAATAAAGGATTTAAGTAACACACAAAAAAAATGTCTAAGGTGGAGAATTCATTGCAGAAGGTCTCAGAATGGGGTAGACGTAACTTGGTCCAATTCAACCCCGCCAAGACACAAGTCTGCGCGTTCACCACTAAAAAGTCACCAATGGTCGTATATCCTCATTTCGAGGGCACATCTTTAACCATCTCCCCTAGCATTGAGATACTTGGCGTCAACATATCGAGCGAAGTCCAGTTCCGATATCATCTAGAGGGTAAGGCCAAATTAGCCTCGAAGAAGCTTGGTGTTCTTAACAGAGCGAGACAGTACTTCAGTCCGGACCAACGCCTACAACTCTACAAGGCGCAGGTTCGGCCTCATATGGAGTATTGTTCTCATCTCTGGGCAGGGGCGCCAAAATAACAACTGCTCCCTCTGGATCGTATCCAACGAAGGGCCGCTCGAATTGTTGATTGCCATAGTGTTTCAAATAGCTTGGACCCCTTGGAATTACGCCGAGATGTAGCTTCGCTCTGCATCCTTTATCGGTTGTATCACGGGAAGTGCTCTGAGGAATTGTTCGGAATCATACCACCTGCAACTTTTCGCCATCGTCCCACGCGAAAAACATACCATCCTCATCACCTTGATGTGTGGCAGTCTTCCACAGTGCGTTTTTCGCGTAACTTTCTGCCGCGTACTGTAAAACTCTGGAACGAACTGTCACCAGCAGTATTCCCGGACCTATACGACCTGCAAACCTTCAAGAAAAGAGCGTATTCCATCTTAAAAGGCCGGCAACGCACCTGCAGCTCTTCTGATGTTGCGAGTGTCCATGGGCGACGGTAGTTGCTTACCATCAGGTGACCCGTTTGCTCGTTTGCCCCCTTATTTAATTAAAAAAAAAATAATTCTGTGCCGATTTTTGATGTTTAAGTATTTGTTAAGTATGCACCCGTGGTGTGCACCCATCAATTGTGAGTTGTGACGTGCACGGTGCAGGGATCATATTTTAGCCAATATACATAGGCTGCTATTTATGTATCCGGAACTGGCCACTTACAAGAACAATATTTAAAAAGTAATTACAACATTTGAAAATAGAACTCTTTGGTTGAAGAATACATTTTGTTTCATGTGCCTGTCAATTATTTTTCTATTGTGGCGTCATTTTGAAAATTGCGTGTCTTCATTTGCCATGGATTTAACGCGTGAACATTTTCGTGCAATGATTTACTACGATTTTCGGCGTGGGCTAAATCAACAACAGTGCTTTATTCAACTCACCGCAACTTTTGGAGATGAAGCACCATCAAAAACCACTGTTTATCACTGGTACAGTGAGTTTCATCGTGGGCGGTCTATGCTCACTAATGAAAATAAAGAAGGTCGCCCAAAAACAGCTGTTGTCCCACAAAATATAGATGCTGTGCGGGAACTAATAATGCGTGATCGTCATGTTACATATCGCGAGATAGAGGCGTCCTTAGGCATAAGTATGACGAGCATACATAAGATATTACACGAACATTTGGCTGTAAAAAAAAATTTGTTCGCGTTGGATTCCGCACAACTTGACAATCGATCAAAAACGGGCTCGTGTCGATTGGTGCAAAAAAATGATAAAAAAATACAACCGTGGTACGTCAAAAGCCGTTTATAATATCTACACAGGTGATGAATCTTGGATCTATGCATATGACCCCGAAACTAAACAACAGTCAACGGTGTGGGTGTTCCAAGATGAGCCGAAACCAACAAAAGTTACTCGTGCAAAAAGTACTTTGAAGCAAATGGTCGCCTGTTTTTTTGGAATTAATGGACATGTGGCTACAGTGCCATTAGAGAATCGTAAAACGGTTAATTCTGAATGGTATACGACCATTTGTTTACCAGAAGTCTTTGAAGAAATAAGAAAGGACAACCGACAACGCAGAATCATATTACATCACGACAATGCTAGCTGTCACACCTCAGCTGAAACAACTCAGTTTTTGGAGGGTCAAAAGATCGAATTGACTGGTCATCCGCCGTACAGCCCTGATTTGGCACCTAACGATTTCTTTTTATTTCCATACGCGAAGAACAAATTACGTGGTCAACGTTTGTCGAGCCGCGAAGAGGCTGTTGATGCGTTCAAAATGCACGATTTGGAAATACCTCAATCAGAATGGAAAAAGTGCTATGAAAATTGGTTCCAGCGTATGCAAAAGTGTGTCGATCATCGCGGCGAATATTTTGAAAAGCAATAAAACCATATTAAATGATATATGTTTGTTTCTTTTTTTAATTCCGGATATATAAATAGCAGCCCTCGTAAGGCGAACCCAAGACGATCATGCAGCATGACGTGCGTTACGTCCTGTCATGCTTAGGTACATTTAAATCGGCATGTCAATTAATACGGCATTGGCTAATGTAATGGAAGTTGAATGAAACTGTTCTTTTTTTGTTGAAAAATAATTTCGCTATCTATTTTACAGGTTTTTTTTTGTAATGCAGCCGTAATTATGTAAGTAGGTACAGTAATTATCTCCTATATTAAAGACTAAAATAATTTTTAATTATTGTAATTTTATACTCCATATTTTTCCATATTTTCGATTTTTTAGTCCATATTTTATGTACATATTTTGGATTTTTTAATACATATTTTTCCGGACCCTAGTGATCATATACTATATTTGGTGATCATATACTATATTTGGTGATCATATACTATATTTGGTGATCATTTACTACATTTTGTGATCATTTACTATATTTGGTGATCATTTACTATATTTGACGTTCGATTACAATTTGAAGTGTAGCCGTACTAAAATAGCTGGTAGTATTGCAATTTTAGACTTTCTTTTTTTGGTGGTAAATATCTTTTTTTGGTAAACAAGTTTAGGGTATCAGTGCATTTTTGGTGGTCATTAGGTATATTTGTTCCCGCGGTAAGTATACTGCCGGCAGCCGCGATTTAAAACAACGGCTGCCGGCGCTGGCACTCAAAATGGGAGCCGGTGATAATGCGTAAAACACTAGGTTCCAGTGCCGATACACAAATTTTGAAAAGAAATAATTATAATCTCAAATATTCGACTTCTTAACCGACTTCCAAAGGTGAAGGTTAGGTATTTGTTCGGCTGTGGATATTTTAGTTTTTTGTAATGCATTTTCATCTCAAAAAGTAAGATTTTGCACCACAGTTATAAACCCCGTGGTATACTTCCGGAGGTACTGAACAGAACTTCAGACTGCTTATAAATGTTAGAGAGTTTCAGCGTTGTTTAAAGAAGCAAAGATACTAAATAGTCCTTTAGCTCAAGACTGATGTTTTTGATCATTATTCTGTCATTTGACAATGTTTGCCAAACAGCCGACAAATTTGACGATGTTTGCCGAATAGGCGCCGGCAGCCTATTCGGCAAACATCGCGTGACTTCGGCAAACTTCGAAAAACGGCGCCGGCAGCCATTTCGGCAACCGGCGCCGGCAGCGGAGGCACTCCCTTATAGTTATTAATTATTTCTTTTTATTAACAATGTGAGTTAATATGATAGGGAATTTGTACGTTTGCTCTACATTTTCTAAAAGCAACATGCTTGACTACAAACGACACAAATCACTAAGCAACCCCATCACTCAGTTTTTCAATCGTTAATTGAACGGTTTTGTTCTGTGGGAAAAATCGGTCAAATCTTATTGTTTCTGTATTGTCCTGATTTTAATTGATTTGTTGTTCATTTAACTTGATTTTAGACTTAATTTCTTTGTGGCAAAATGGATATTACTCCGAATAAAGCCTCTCAAGTAGGGGCTTTGCTAAGAGTTGAACGAGTTGTGGCTAGAAGTTTTAATTTAAGTCTAACTTCAGTTACAAGAGTATACCGAAGTTTTCTTAAGACTCTAAGCTTTACCATGCGACCATGTTCAGGAAGACATTGGGCTACATTTGAACGTGGTGACCCTTTTAAGGTATCAACGTCCTTGCGGAATCGACATCTCATTGCAGTTCAAGTGCAACGGCGACCAAGAGAAGTCCGATGAGTTACAGCAATTAAGTTGAATGTACGACGGATACTTGCAAGCAGCTGTTTGACTTCACAAAAACTCGCTAACGGCCCAAAATCAGCCCCAGCACACCGTTAAGCGCAGCTTAGTTTCGCACGTTCTCATGTTGATTTTTCATTTGAGCAATGGCGGGTCGTGCTCTTTTCTGATGAATGCTAAATCAGTTTTTATGGTAACGATAGTCGCAGGAAAGCATACCGTAGACAAGGAGAATGATTTGCGCAGGCGTGCATTGACCTAAGGGTTCCATTTGGTAAGAGTTCGGGGACTGTATGGGGCGATATTTCTTTTGATGTAAAAACCAATCTTCAGTTCGTAACCGGGCCGCGCCTTAGCACTTTGAGTATCCATCACTACATTCAGGGCGTGCTGGGACAACATGCGGTGCCATGCGCTGGTTTTGTTGGTGAAGGTTTCATATTGATGCAGAACAAGGCTCGACCGCACGTTGCTGCGATAGTTCGTCAATATCTCTCCGTCGTCGAAATTTCGGGTTTGGACCGGCCTGCAAGGAGCCCTAACCCTAATCCTATTGAGCACCCATGGAGAGAACTTAAAAGGAGGATCAGGGTCCGGACTCTTGCCGCAGATACCCTTCAGGACCTCCGGGTGGCTGTACAAGAAGATGGGGATGGTATCGCTCAGAAGTTCATCATAACTTTGATAATGTCAAGGAAAAAACGAATGGAAATCTCAATTAGAGTAATGTATAGCACTACGAGGTATTGAAATCAATTTGTTAGTGTTTTTTTACAAGAAAAATGTCATTAATCGCCTATTGAAATGTTAAGCTTAGAACAAACCGTCAAGTTGCGTCAAGTTGTCAAATGTGTGTTTTGTAACAAAACACACATTTGACAACTTGACGCTCCGTCACTGACGCGTAGGTTAAGCCTCAGCTTTATGCTAAACTGACCGGTTTTTGTTTTAAGGCTGTAGAATTAGTAAACAATTTACAGTTACAATGACTATAGTATTAATTAAATCCTTATTGTACTACCTTTAAAACGACATCAACATTTATTGAATACTAGGTAATTATATTTCTTGAGTTATTACCGTTTGAATCATAAGGAGAGAGGTAGGTCGATTTTTTTGCACGCAAGTTTATTATAGCATAGTCTGAAAACCAGCTTCAGAGTCGTGTCTGTCTGTGCGTTTCTATCATTATATCTATACGTAACGTAACATCCAAATTTCAAACGAGTAGGCCAATTTGATCTAGTTTTTTGTTTGAATGTCAAGTGTTAGCCATAATTTATTATCATCAGCTCACTCACTGCTGGATATGTTGGATTTTACTTTATTTAATTTAATTTAGTATCATGATAATCAATCTGAAAAAGCAGCAGCTAAGCTTTTGGAGCTCTACCAACTGTATGATGTCAAATTATTACCTCTTGACTGCAGGGCGAAGTAAGCAAGCCTTTTTACGGTTCAATAGGTACTACAATTTTTTTAGATTACAAAACTGGAATTTTGAATAAAACAAACATTTAAAAATATTAATAAATTTCCAAAATCAACGTCATTTTGCTTGAGTCAATTTATGTACGTCAAAAATTTATTTTTCTTGTGTAGCTACTAGCTACGACTCCCGAGGTTTTATATGCCAACTAGATATCCGGTGTCCCCCGCGGCTTCGCCCGCGTAAATTAGAAATTTTACGGAATCCGGTACATTTTTCCGAAAAAAAAATAGCTGATGTCCCTTCACGTGGTCTACCATATATCTGGGCCAAATAACGTAAAAATTGCTCCAGTAGTTCGTGAGATAAACCCTTTCTAATAATATTCCCCGTTTTTTCGACATTTTCCTCTGTTTCTTCGGTCCTATTAGTTTAAGCGTGATAATTTATAGCCTTATAGCCTTCCTCGATAAATGAGCTATCTAATACTGAAATAATTTTTTAAATCGGACCAGTAGTTTCTGAGATTAGCGCGTTCTTTTTATTAATTTAATATTAATATTAGTAGGATATGGAATTACCCGTTTTAAAAAAAGTTTTCCGAGAAAACAAAACTTGCTATTTGTTTTTCCCCTAACGAGAAATATCTACCTACAGTGCCGGTTGCAGCACTATACCAGCGCCCTGGGCGAGATTTCTTCTGCGCCCAGGGTGCTAGTAGAGGTAAATAAAATCGGCCAAGTACGGGTCGGACTCGCGCACGAAGGGTTCCGTACCGTTATAGAGCAAAAATAGGCCAAAAATTGTGTTTTTTGTATGGGAGCCCCCCTTAAATTTTTATTTTATTTAAATATTATTATTAATTATTAAAGTACACGTATATTTAAGGCTTTTGTGAAAATTTCAAGTACCTACTTGTTGTCATCATTGATACCGAGCAAAAAATATTTAAAAAATCACGTTTGTTGTATGGGAGCCCCCCTTAAATATTTAATTTATTTTGTTTTTAGTATTTGTTGTTATAGCGGCAACAGAAATACATAATCTGTAAAAAATTTAACTCTCTAGCAATAGCTAGAGAGTTACATTTTATTTAATAACCATTATATTTAATAACCGTTCTTGAGTTACAGCTTGGAGACATACGCACAGACGGACAGACGGACAGACGGACAGACGGACAGACATCGAAGTCTCAATAATAGGGTCCCGTTTTTACCCTTTGGGTACGGAACCCTAAAAACGTGACGTCTTCGGCGCCCCTTTTTTGGATAAAATAGGGGCGCCGAAGACGCCACGTTTTCACGCCCAGGGCGCTGGAGCAATATCTAAAAAAGTCCTATTTAACACATTTGCTATATTAAATAAAGGCTAGTACAGTTATATAGTATATACTTCAAAAATTCACTGTAATAAATATAGACAGACGTGTTTCGTCTATATTACATAACAATTTTAATTACCATCTATGTAGTTATTAAAGCATTTTAATATTTTATATTCATTTCCGTATGAAGTCGCTGGCATTCGCTGGTTATTGTTCTGAACAGTAGTCGTAGGTTTTGTTTAATTTATTAGTTACGTTACTGATAGCGAAAATAAAGAAATAAAACATTTAACTGATAAAATAATGAAACTAAGCACTACTTGTACGATGTACCAAGTATGAGTTAGCGAAGTAGACACGTTAAAAATAAATGTTAAAAAAAATATGGACCTATATTTTGACCGTGCCTACTTCTCGTACAACCACAGAAGATACATATAATTAGTACCTTTAGGTACAACGTACAACGTTCAAGAAAGCACGGTCAAAATATGTATTTTTGTAACAAGTACAAGTTTAGTATAGTATACTTGGTACAAATTTTTTGTAACTCTACTTGAAGAAAACAGTTAATTAGGTTTGTTGCAAAACGTTAACATGAAATTGTAGTTTTCTTCTATACTTTTCTGTAGTTTTCTTCTCGTGAACCATATACATTTTTATCAGTCAATAAACTTTTTATTTCTTTCCATTACCTACGTAAGCATTTGTTTTTACAGTTTTATTTTTTTATGAGGCACCAATTTTCTTTATCTTTAAGTGTCCGAACCTCCCTGTTACAAAATCAATAAAATATTTATTATTTAATAAAATATTGTAATTAATTTACAGTTTTGAATATTCCCCTTCAGAACTCGAACAGTAGAAAGTCATAATTCTAGATAATTTTATAGAAAATAACGTCCTTTTTAGGGTTCCGTACCAAAGGGTAAAAACGGGACCCTATTACTGAGACTTCGATGTCTGTCCGTCTGTCTCCAGGCTGCACCTCAAGAACGGTAATAGCTAGGGATTTGAAATTTTTACAGATTATGTATTTCTGTTGCCGCTATAACAACAAATACTAAAAACAAAATAAATTAAATATTTAAGGGGGGCTCCCATACAACAAACGTGATTTTTCAAACATTTTTTGCTCGGTATCAGTGATGACAACAAGTAGGCACTTGAAATTTTCAGAAAAGCCTTATTTATCTGTGTACTTTAATAATTAATAATAATATTTAAATTAAACGAAAATTTAAGGGGGGCTCCCATACAAAAAACACAATTTTTGGCCAATTTTTGCTGTATACGTATGTACTTTGTACATATGTACGGAACCCTTCGTACGCGAGTCCGACTCGCACTTGGCCGATTATTTTATGTGTCGTTGACCGTTATTTTTAATTTTCCGCCCAAGTATAATAAATAACAGGGCTGGTTTATATTAATTATATTGTTACTTGTATTGATTTGCACTTAAGTTTTTCATTGTTATGTTATTAATAAAGAAATTAAAAAAGAAAGAGCCTACGAAAGCGTATCTTTTTAATTGCTCTTTGCAAGAAGAACTCAAGTCTTGAATGTTCCTTTAAAATGCAAAGCAGTGTACACATGAAACAGTTCGTCGTCCGAAAATAAAAATTTTACGCAATTATAGGTTCACCGTACATACATACATTATACATACGTAAGTACCTATACTACCTGCCCACGTAGCTGTGACGCGGGAGTGTCGTTGTTTGTCTTTGTATAACATTTTTACATAATTAGTGATAGTCAAAGTCTAATTATTATGCTTGTAAACATCCAGATGATGTATTGCGTACATAATTTATTTACTTATAAAATTCTATGTCGCGGATCGCGACTCACGATATAACTAAGAAGGAGATACTTTTTAGACCCTTGTGTTACACGCTCTATGAGTTAAGGTGACGCCGCGTTAAGGGCCCTCTCTTCCTAAATTAGCAGGTCGATTGTCTGTCAGTGCGAATATCGACGTAAATGACATTAAAATAACATTAATAACAGCGCGCCTTGTACGGTGGCGGTTACGACGCTCGCCGCGTCCATGATAGAGCGAAATAGGAGAAAAAACCTTTTTAAGGCTTAATATAATACATATTTCAAAAAAGTAACCAAACCAAATTATTAACTTATGTATTGCAAAGCAGTAGATATTTTTCATATATTCTTTTGATAAATAATGAAGGAGTAAAGTGGTTTCATTCAACGATTTGGAGGTGATTTGGTTTTTTATTTCTTTATTATGTGATACCGATAGAAAAAATATGGCAAAACCAAATTACGTATCATATCATGTAGATTACTAATTATTTTTTTCAGGTATAATTTCTCTGTTAATGCCGATGAAAAGTTGTTTCATCTGCACGCTTTTTTCGAGAGAGCAGCCTTAAAGTAAAAAACCGTGTTGGATATGTTTTAGATTGCTTGTTGTTGAGCAATGGAACAGCAAAAAATGGAAAGGGCGTAGCGACGAAATGGTTTTTGTCGCGTAATTTAAAAACCATATATACATTTCATATAAGCTATGGGCAAATTAAAGTGTATGCTTGAACCAACCTATGTACAAATTTTGGAAGCTTAAATCGCTCTCCTCTGTTGGCAAAATAGGAATCCCTTTTTTTACAGAGGTTTTTTTTTATTGATTATTCTGTGTTATAAGTTATAACTTATAAAAGATGACCAATCGTGTTGTGCTATGGGTAATTCAAAGACAAAGACATGATGAATACTGACAATGAACTTTAATTTCTTAGCTTTAGTCATGGACGTATAAAAAAAGGCGGACGGAGTCCCACCATACACAAAACTGTGTCGTTCAGAGTCGGCCAGCTGGCTGTATGTACACGGTCCGCACGCACACATTCTTGCGCTAGTCCATACCATTTGACAGGCGTCAGAACGTGTGCGTGGCCGACTCAGAAGAAAAGTGAAGACACAGTTTTGTATATGACAAGACTCCGTCCGCCTTTTTTTCTACGTTCATGGCTTTAGTCATTGCTGAGAAAAATCGACATCGCTACAGCCAAATTATCAAGGCGTCGCCTTAAGGGGCCGGGTACCCTTGGAATTTCTCATACAAACGTAATTCCAAAATCATTTTCTCATACGAAAATATTTAACATGTTTGAGTTATTTTTCAGTTTAAGATAGTAACACTAAAAAATATTTTTTAGAGTTTAAATATTTTGTAGTAAATTTACTATTTATTTATATATTTTTTAGTGTTTTACTCTATTTTTTAGTGTTTAAATATTTAGTAGTAATAAAAGTTACTAAAGAAAATTAAAACAAAAAAAATATATATTTTTGTTTAAATATTTTGAAGTAAATTTTTGTGTAGGAACCTAGGTAATTACTATCTTAAAATTGAAAAATAACTCAAACATGTTAAATATTTTCGTATGAGAAAATGATTTTGGAATTACGTTTGTATGAGAAATTCCAAGGGTACCCGGCCTCTTAATAAATCTGCAGTTCTAAAATAACATTCTCATTAATAATATGTCAAGAAATGCCTTTTCCAAAGACTTACGGCCAACGGGCCTGTTTCACCTGCACTTACTGATAAGTGCCGGATAGGCTATCCATAACTTATCTGATAGATATGCTCCATACTCTATCTGTCAAGTTGTGGATAGCCTAACCGACACTTATCAGGAAGTGGTAAAACAGCCCCTTATTATGGCTTGTTAATATCCGTAGAAGGCTGATTTACGTAGAATTTCGCCCATCCTCCTTTATAAAAAACTACACTGTAACGCCATCTAGTTAAAGTTTTCAAACTTAAAACTAATTTACCTCAGGCGCCATCTAGACAACAGTGAAAACATTAATTCGTAAGCTATGTTCACGTTTTAGTACATAAAAGTAGTAATAGATGTCACTGCAAGTATCTTATTTTTTTTTAATTAAAAATTTAAACAAGAAATAAAAAACTCTTCAATTATTCGCTTTGTCACGATAACGAAACATAATAAAAAGAACTAGTGGGGCATCGTTTATCATAACTATTTTAATGCATGAGAACTTGAGTTGTTGTTTTTCTTTCCTTTTTTTTAACTATGGCTTTGTTGGAACTAAGGCTTTGGTCTAGAAAAGCGAGCGGCGCGCGGAGTTGATTTTGAGACTTAACTTCTGAAGCCTAAGCTCTAAGCAGGTATAGATATAATTTATCTACCTACTTTTACGAATTACGATGGTAAAGGCCCAATAATATTTCTAGATTCCTAAATGTAGAGATGAAATCATTGTACAGTATTCACTAAGCGTGGGAAGTAAGTTGATAGTTAAACTAATTGAAATCCCGCGTAGTGCTAAACGGACAATATACATGGGTATCGGTACGTCGGACGACGTCCTTGTGGACATAATAAAGCTCCGTTTAGACCAAACGAGCGAATGCTCATTCTAGTAAAGCTCTTTTGATGTAAACTAACAACGAGCATTCTTTCGTTGTTCTAGTGTGTTCGCCACGTGTTCGGCGGTAAATAGGTAGAATGCTCTAAGAATCTCGCTCGTTTGGTGTAAACGACGCAAGAGCGCTCGAGCAATTGCCTAGAGCGTTCTTTCGTGTTCGGACGTGCTCGCTCTTCGAGGCGGTCTCTTCAAAGGGATTCTAGTGTTCTTGATATTTTTACTTTTTGGCGGCTGGTTTTAGGTAGTTTATCAAAGGTTATTTCGTAAATATGGATTGGAGTAATGAAAAATGTTTACAAATGATAGAATTATACCATAACAAAAGATGTTTATGGGATCCAACCTTTGATGACTATAAAAATAAATTAACTACTTATCGTTGACGAATGAGCAATGAGCATTCGCTCTTTTGGTCTAAACGAAGCTATATGATTCTCATCTATAGATCAAAAATTCTTATTCTTGATGTTCTTGTTGATTCGATTGGTGTAAACGATCTAAAGTATGTTGTAACGAATTATAGTTTACACTAAACGAATACGAAAGAATGTTCTTGTGCTGTTCTTGCTCTATGTTCTTTTGGTGTAAACCCACCTTAACACTGCTTTAAGATACTCCTTCCAGCTTTTGTCCGCAATTCCGCTCAAGAAATTATACAAGGTGTAACAAAACTAAGTGATAATACTTTAGGGTGTGTATGTGTTCCTTTTAGAGCGTTCACTGTGAAAGTAGCAGCGCTGAAAGACCTTTTTTTTTTCACTTTTGCATGGGGAATCTTGTGACGCTGGGGCGCTTGCCCATACAAAAGTGAAAAAAAATTGGTCTTTCAGCGATGCTTCTTTCACGGTGAACTCTCCACAAGGAACACATACACACCTTAAAGTATCATCACTTAGTTTTGTTACACCCTTTATTATAGTAGGTAGTAGGTTACAAATGTTATTCAGAGATAAAGATGTGATTTGTATGGTAAATTCATGTTGTTGGGACATTTCTTAAGGTGTTCCGTCACCGTCACCGGGAGCATTTGCTTGTAATGTATTATAGAGTCGAATAACGTTACAGAGTCGAGCATTACATCAGTGAGAGAGGAGAACCGAGCATTACGAATTGCAATGCGCACCTTGTAATGATACAATGTCTAATATCTTGATACAACTTGTAACATCAATGCTATCAACTTGCTATGTAGGTAATGCTCTAAGTCGAATCTATAATATTACATTACACGCGAATGCTCGTCAGTCAGGGAAGTAGTATTGTAATGAAATGCTCTAAGTCGAAACGTTACTGTATTACACGCGAATGCTCCCGGACCCCGGTGATCGCAGAGCACCTTTATAGAAACCTAGAAGTCGAAAGCTTTAAGTTACTGTTGCAGCGTTGCTTTTACAATCAAATCTATATATTGGGCACATACAAGGGCTGCTATTTATGTATCCGGAACTGGCCACTTACAAGAACAATATTTAAAAAGTAAATACAACATTTGAAAATAGAACTCTTTGGTTGAAGAATACATTTTGTTTCATGTGACTGTCAATTATTTTTCCATTGTGGCGTCATTTTGAAAATTGCGTGTCTTCATTTGCCATGGATTTAACGCGTGAACATTTTCGTGCAATGATTTACTACGATTTTCGGCGTGGGCTAAATCAACAACAGTGCTTTATTCAACTCACCGCAACTTTTGGAGATGAAGCACCATCAAAAACCACTGTTTATCACTGGTACAGTGAGTTTAATCGTGGGCGGTCTATGCTCACGGATGAAAATAAAGAAGGTCGCCCAAAAACAGCTGTTGTCCCACAAAATATAGATGCTGTGCGGGAACTAATAATGCGTGATCGTCATGTTACATATCGCGAGATAGAGGCGTCCTTAGGCATAAGTATGACGAGCATACATAAGATATTACACGAACATTTGGCTGTAAAAAAAATATGTTCGCGTTGGATTCCGCACAACTTGACAATCGATCAAAAACGGGCTCGTGTCGATTGGTGCAAAAAAATGATAAAAAAATACAACCGTGGTACGTCAAAAGCCGTTTATAATATCTACACAGATGATGAATCTTGGATCTATGCATATGACCCCGAAACTAAACAACAGTCAACGGTGTGGGTGTTCCAAGATGAGCCGAAACCAACAAAAGTTACTCGTGCAAAAAGTACTTTGAAGCAAATGGTCGCCTGTTTTTTTGGAATTAATGGACATGTGGCTACAGTGCCATTAGAGAATCGTAAAACGGTTAATTCTGAATGGTATACGACCATTTGTTTACCAGAAGTCTTTGAAGAAATAAGAAAGGACAACCGACAACGCAGAATCATATTACATCACGACAATGCTAGCTGTCACACCTCAGCTGAAACAACTCAGTTTTTGGAGGGTCAAAAGATCGAATCGACTGGTCATCCGCCGTACAGCCCTGATTTGGCACCTAAAGATTTCTTTTTATTTCCATACGCGAAGAACAAATTACGTGGTCAACGTTTTTCGAGCCGCGAAGAGGCTGTTGATGCGTTCAAAATGCACGTTTTGGAGATACCTCAATCAGAATGGAAAAAGTGCTATGAAAATTGGTTCCAGCGTATGCAAAAGTGTGTCGATCATCGCGGCGAATATTTTGAAAAGCAATAAAACCATATTAAATGATATATGTTTGTTTCTTTTTTTAATTCCGGATACATAAATAGCAGCCCTCGTACCTACACAGTACACACCCTAAACTAAAATAAGTATCATCACTTCTATCTGATACCACAGAATACATAATATTAGTATTTTATTGTAAATGAAAATTTTGTGTTGGTGTCTGTACACGGGTGGCGGGACTTTTTGTCATAAGAAACACACTCGCGTAAAAGTTAATTAAAATATTATATTAAACAAAACACATTAAAATTTAAAACACTAAATTATGACAATAAAACTAAAATATAAAATAATAAACGAATAAAATTATAACTAGATATGCGAAAACAAGTTAGCGCGCGGAGCCCGGAAAATTCTCTCTCCTACTCACTTTGTTCATTACTGAAGAGATCCCGATATATTTTATACTCGGGGCGACGGTCTCCGTAGGCATCTCGTAAATACTCGACGACTTGTCTCTATGAAGTGACTTCGGCAGTCGGCACGAATGCTTTGCCACCAAGTCGCCGCTTCGTTAGTAAAGAGCATTGACATACCTTTAATAGCAATCGAGTCAGTCATGCTAGTACATTCTTTATAGGCTTCGAGTGCATCAATGAAAGTTTCTACATTTTCAGTACCGGAGAACCTTGCTGTGCATTGTAGGAAGTTTCGTGTCGATTCAGCTGCGCTCGACGATGGCGTCGGTGAATGAGCAGCTCGAGGAGATGAAGAAGCGAATCGCTCCAAGAAAATACGTTCACACATTTCCGAGCTTGATTTTTGGATTGTTTCTAGAAGCGCGGCAAAATTTTCGCTGGACATGGTGATATGAGAATCACCCATCGAGGAATCAAGCGATTTTCTTGTACGTGTTTTCGGCATATTTGTTGTTATTCACAGAAACTTCAGCTAGGATTCGGGCCTAAAGTTGGGACGCCATTTATTGTAAACTAGCGACCCGCCCCGGCGTCGCACGGGTATAAAATATATAGCCACTGAAAAAATGATAAAAATCGATAGCCTATGATCCTTCACGTGGTCTACTTCTTATATGTGCCAAATAACATAAAAATTGCTCCAGTAGTTCGCGAGATAAGCCCTTTCAAATAATTTCCCTCGTTTTTTCCACATTCTCCTATTAGTCTTAGTGTGATAAAATATAGCCTTTCTCAATAAATGGGCTATCTAACACAGAAAGAATTTTTCAAATCGGACCAGTAGTTCCTGAGATTAGCGCGTTCAAGGTAGCCCTTTCAAATAATTTTCCCCGTTTTTTCCACATTTTTCTCTATTTCTTCGCTCCTATTAGTCTTAGCGTCATAAAATATAGCCTGTAGCCTTCCTCGATAAATGGGCTATCTAACACTGAATGAATTATTAAAATCCGTTGCGTAGTTTTAAAGATTAAAGGGAACAAAGGGACATGAGGGAAAAAAAGCGACTTTGTTTTATAATATGTATAGATGAATTCATTCGCTGCTCCAGCTCCTCAAGCTGCTCATTCACCGACGCCAACGTCGAGCGCAGCTGAGTCTACAGGAAACTTTCTACACTGAACTGCAAGGTTCTCCGGCACGGAGAATGTAGAAACGTGGGTATACGCGTACGTAACTTATAAGGAGTGCACTTATGTATAAACTATAAAGGATCTATGATGCGCTGTGTATAAATTCTTAGTTAAAATTCCCTTTGGCTCACCGTAAGTAAGATAAATATAAATTTTATAAAGATTCTGATGATGCTGATGATACATTTAGCACTCTGAGTCCTTAGTACAGATTTATTCGACCGCGCAGACCCCGCTGTGTCGGAGGATATACAAAACGGGTCAAACATATGACTCTACAACATACATCATTGTTTATTATGTGCGACATTGACCCACTATATCATATCAGCAGTAAACAATTTTGGTTCACGCACCGTCAAAATAATAGCTTCATAAACAACTAGATGATGCCCGCAACTCCATTGCGCCAAAATTAGTTTATCGCGCGGGAACCGTACATTTTTCTGGGATAAAAAGTATCCTATGTCCTTTCCCGGGACTCAAGGTATCTCCATGCCAAATTTCAGCAAAATCGGTTCAGCGGTTTGAGCGTGAAGAGGTAACAGACAGACAGACACACTTTCGCATTTATAATATTAGTATGGATATGGATGTAACAGCAATTAAGTTACATTTTAATCTTAATGGTTGTTCCATTTTATATTATGAAATTTTAAAATGTCTACTATAATCACAGTTAATTAATTTCAACTATTAAACTGGCCACAGACGAGCCATCAAAAAATTTACAAAATATTATCCAGGTGTTTGGGAGTCCCAATTCGTCCCTTGTATGTGTACAATAATATGTCGTGAATTTACCATGGAGTAGGTACCATTTGAAACATACACCAAAATATGCGGCACAATTTAAAACATCGATAAAATACAATATACAAATCTTTTATTTACAAAATTATCTTAAGCTACTCATTTTAAAAGAAGTAATAATAATTGATTGTAGGCGCGATGTAGCGCCCAACCGTAGCGGCTCGTAGCGTCATGGCGGGCGGCCGCGCAGTCTCTACACGAGTAGCTTTCGCTGCGCACGCGCACGACTTTCAAATTTAGAACGTCACTTTCGCGCGTGATTCGAACTGTTTATTATTATTTACGTGTCATCGCGAGCGTTCCAAGGAATAAAAGTTTAATAGACATGTAAACGTAATGAATATTATAATGTTTAGTGTGTGAGTGAGTTGAGCACAATGAGCGGGCCGCGGAATTGGCACAAATGGCTAGTGCTGGTCGGATTGGCTTTGTCCGCCCGGACAATTGCGGCAGATTACAGCTTCATCACAGAGAAATCCGAGGCGATGGCCCGATGCAACGAGAAATGCCCATTCCAGGTTTGTGACCAAAAATAATGTATACTGTAAACTTGTATCGAAAAAGCTGTTCAATTAAATGAATTTTCAGTCTTTTTATTGTTATTAATTAAGAGTTTGCTGACTATTATTTTTATTAAAAATAGGAGGCATACAAGGAAACTAACCACGCCAACATGGGAGGAGTCGCAAGTGCGTTTTAAGCCTTAACAATTTGTTGCCTTTTACAATAATTAATTGATATCAATGAATGAAACACCAAATAACTAACCTCGGATATGAATTAGCAATTTCACAAACGTTACATATAATTTTCAAAGCCACCTTTCATATTTCTTAAAGGCTAAAATACTAAACCAAATTGCAACCCTTGTGTCATCAACTACGAGGATCTACAGTGGTTAACGCGACCACAAAAAAATCAGAAACGCCCTAGGGACAAGCAAATTGATTACAAAAAGCAATACGAGTCGAATCAGAACATAAACCAGATATTCAGTATATACTAACCAAAATTTTGTCTACTGTCTGCATTATCTCTGTCTAACTCTAGTAAAACTAAATGACAAAATCTGAGCTTTCAATTAATAAAGTTAATAGGTACCTACTGCTGCACACACATACATTAGTTTTGCGAGTTCTTTTCCTTGCTTATAACTTAATTACAAAATAATCTAAATCTAGAAAAATGTCTTGATTAGCCCGACCGACATCACAGGACAGGCTACGCCTAGTGAGCCCTAGTGTGTGTAATGTGTATTTGTCATATATTATATTATGTATTTTTTTGTAAAATAATTAATTATTTGTATTTAGGTATATTATATTTTGTAAGAGTCACTTACAACTAGATCTTGCTAATGGTACATGAGCTGAAGTAATCCTACTCGCGGTAATGGACGCCATTTGCAGCAATTGTTCAGTTAGTTTCAAATAACTCGAATGTAACTGCTTAAGAATCTAGACTCCAGTCGTTGGCGCAAGTCTGTCTAGATATCTAGATTCAAGATGTCTACGACACTTTATTGTCTCTCTATCGTTTTAAAACCGCAATAATCTTGTTAACAAAAGATTACAATAGATGTTTGTAGCTTTGTGAAAGCACAACGATCGGATTTTGATGGCAATCTATATTAACACACGCAACTTTTCTATCACATCATCACAGCCTACATAATTTTTGGCGTATAAAATAAAATTGTATAACTTTTAAGGCTGGAGTATATAACTCGCCCGCGCGAACGCGAGGTTTTGGGCGCTACACCGCGAGATCACAAGCAAATAATATTGTATGTAATGCTACGTTTTGATGCTCGCCGAACCACGGCAAGCCTCCACAAGCCACAAGCCTCCACAAATCTCGCTTTGCATTTGTAAGTCGTTTTCACGCTCGTGAACGCGTCAGTGTATTACGTACATCCAAGCATGGCAGACACCGAACTTGTGTCGGCTATTACGTTTGGTTTCCTATTATTTTTATTGCTCTTATAACCAAAAGTATTGAAAAGATAAAACCGACTTCAAAATTGTACGTAATTTTGAGAATTAAAATTCACTATCTCAAAAACTACTGAACCAATTTTGATGAAACTTGCACTGTTCCCTAAGTTAAACAATACCTAGTATAATAAAAAAACTCAAATCGGACTTGTAGTTCCGGAGATATGCGAACACAAACATAAAAACATACATATACATACATACATACATAAACTTTTGAAATTTGGCACATTTGTTCAGACGCTGATATAGACTAACATATACGGAAATTGGGCAATTCTGGAAATATTACATACATACGGGTCGAATTGATAACCTCCTTTTTTGAAGTCGGTTAAAATAAATTAATAAGCAAATGAACTTTATATCTTTATGGTTAACATCCCTGGGGTTCCAGATACACGTTTCGGTTTGGTAATATTCCAAAAACGATAAACTCTCTTCGTTCGACCAGCCACTCATTTTGTGCATGACGTGCGTTCGTCGCGAGATCACAGCGGCTACTAAGCGCGAGCCAACGTGTGAACACGTCGCAAACGTTTGCCGCAAATGCCCTTTGATCTCTGTCCAAAAACCGACACTACTCCCGATCGTCTACGAGCGTCCGCAAGCTCACGCAAGCCAAGCCATTTTACCTGTTTTCACGCTCGGGCTTGTGGAGGCTTGCCGTGGCTCGGCAAGCATCAAAGTAGCATAAGGATTTATTTAAATAGCGGCGTAGCGCTGTCACATAAAATTGTTGTGCGCTTGTGATGTCGCTGTGTGGCCAAACCGCGCGTTGGGGCGGGCGGATATAAATCGACCCTTAGCTAACATCAAATAAATCGCACTTGATTCTTCCAATCAAAATTTTAAAGACAACTAAGTCTCAAAGCTAAGATGATTCACCTGCACTTCTATAGCTCAGGGGTCACCAATTAGTTTTACTCGGGGTCCATTTTAAGGAATGAAAGGAGCTTCGCGGACCGCGGTCCACACATTTTATAATAAAAATATTTTAAACAAAGGTAAATACGGAAATTACAAAGGTATTTATTTACATAATATCAATGAGAAATGCGACAATTTTTCTTGCTCATGATCTGTCTAAAGTTTGTAGTGAAATTATTGCAAGCTATATCGGTCATCTTCGCGTTCATTGAGAGAGGCCTATGTCCAGCAGTAGACGAATATAGGCTGATATGATGATGATGATGATAACATTAAATGAAGTTCATCTTCGAAAATGTTTGGTCTGTGGTCCGCAAACAGTGGGTCGGCGGTCTGGATACGGACCGCAGTCTGCCATTTGGTGACCCCTGCTATAGCTCGTAGTCTATACTCTATAGTAATGATCGTCTTATCTAATTGCTATAGTGCGAATTAATCACATACAGATAAGAGTCCTGCGGCGCTTCGCGGTTCAACGCTCAACTAATTGTTGCTAATTGTCCGACAGTGTAGCGCTAAATATAGAGCATTCCATTTATATTGTATACGCAGATTGTCTAGATACATTTTTAAACAACTAAAGAGCTAGTTACTATGATGTCAGAAAGAAAGTGTGTTTCGGATTGGGTGCTATGAAAATCTGTAGGCTTTTGTTGTGTCGTATATTTGTTGGATTGCATCAAAACTGAAGTCTGGCGAACTGTAGAAACCGAAAAGTGTTGGTAGCATAGTATACTGCATGATATTTACTATTTAGTAATCTAATGTTTTTCTCATGGTCTGCTATATATATCAGTACCAAATGAAATCAAAATCAATTCAGTCATTTCAGTACTTATTAATTCAAAAACACTCACCCTTTTCAATATTATATTATAATAGTTGGGGAGGGGAAGAGGGGATTTCGGGAGTAGCTCGAGCGTGTCAGATTAAGCTTGCATAGGCTTCCGACATGTGTCTAGTTATCATGGTATAGAAATCAGATTTCTCACGTGGTGGATATATATTTTTTTTAATATTGAAATGTCGTCGGATCTGTCAGATTAAGATAGGGGATGTTTAGTATACCCCAAAGAAGCTTCCATATAAAGCATCGTCACGATTCAAAGGTTAGGTAAGCCTCTAGGGACATTTTAAAATATAAAAAAATAAAGCTTCATATTTTCTTAACTAAGCTTCGCAGATATTTTAAACTAAATGATTTAGTCCTTGTTGTCTAAAATATATTTATAATTTACCAAAATAAGCAATTTTCTGAATATATTTTCTTTTTCAAAACT
This sequence comes from Polyommatus iphigenia, assembly GCA_963422495.1. Classification (NCBI taxonomy): domain Eukaryota; kingdom Metazoa; phylum Arthropoda; class Insecta; order Lepidoptera; family Lycaenidae; genus Polyommatus; species Polyommatus iphigenia. The sequence goes on along the minus strand of OY730185.1, from coordinate 30,363,295 downwards.
TTAAAATGGCTGCAGTTTCTGAACCCACCGCTAAAATAAAAAAACGCTCTTATTATTTTTTTATCAGCTTTACCTAATGTACAAAACCTACTAGGTCTCCATAACGCTCGAGTGACTACAAAAATAGCACCCTCCCCTCCTCTACTATAAAGCAAGCTCTCCAGCAATTCGTTCTTTTCTTTCAAAGGTTGCCTGGAAGAGATTGCTATTTACGAGAGTAATAAGGCCGCCTTTGTGCACTCTGCTCATTTTATTGTGTTTGCATTTTATGTGTATGTCTGTAATTACTGCGATGTGCACAACAAAGTATATTCATTTCATTTCAAGCATAAAACAAAACAATTTTATTTTGTACCAAATCGAGGCTTTGCGTGCATTATCGTGAGACCGGAACGCCAGAGCCATATCTCAGGCACTTTCACGGCTTCGCGTAAAGTGATCCTGGCTGTGGTTACGTTTTTTGTGAATTTTGGGTTCCAGCCTTTTAACTGGTCTATTGTTTTTCACATTGCACCATCGTAATTGATACTTTTATGGATTTAAACATTCGAAGTAACAGTTATACGCCCTTGAGCAAAGTTTTAAACCTTTTGGACTAAACATGAATGATTTCATCGGAAATCTAAGTAAATTGTTTATTGTAAGTGTTAGATATATAACGTGATACCCACAAACAAACAGTTAATAGACACCATTATCAAAATAGGTAATTAATTTAGTAGGTAAGTCAGATTTAGATATTGAAATACGTACACCCAAAAATTTTGAAAGTTTATAAAACTTTTACAATCGCTAAAACAAAATAATATATAAGAAAAGACAAAAAATAAGATGAGCTATGATCTGGACAGACACAGTTAGCGTCCTTTGTAAGCGCAACCCATATTACGAATTGTGATACAGATTAAAATAATGGCAGGCAGGGACTCAATAGGCACGCTTCGTTGCGCGTGCGCACGCCGGAAACTATCAGGGGACCTCCGGTGGATGTTCACCTGACTATTAAAAAAACTACCTGTCACAGTTTAACGGCTCATTTTTTTTCAGAACCGAACCAGCGAAGGGCATTATGACGTCAGCTGCGGGCCAGACTGCAGCGTACAACAGGTATAAATTGTTCAATCAAAGCCTACGAGTAATAAAAACTAAGGAAGAGTAACTCCGTCAAAAAACATGCTCCAAAATACTTGTCAAAAAAGTGTACCTTAGGTACACATTTCAATACATTTGCAATATTTAGGTGGCCTTGAGCGGTATAAAGGCTGACGTTACATGACAGTTCGAATGGAACCAAATTTAAAACGGTAATAGTATGGGAGTTACGTTTCCTTAAGGTGAACGCAGATTTGGCCGCACCGCACGCACCGCAGTCGCCGCATTTCGAATTCTTTATATGAAATTATAGGCAAGCTCGCATACCTACCCGCGCCGCAGTCTTCGCAACTTCTACATTCTTTATATGAAGAATTCGAAATGCGGCGACTGCGGTGCGTGCCGCATTTTTGTGTGTTTTGACAAAGCAATTTAAAAATATTATACGTTTGTACGTTAAGGTAGTGATTACTGAAGGTGAACTTGTGAAATCCGTATCAAAATGTTTGTTTTCTTTTAATATAAAATATTTATTAATTTGTAGCAGTAGCAAGAGCATGGACGCTGATAGCAGGTAGAGTGAATACAGTTAACACAAATGATAGAGTTACAGGCAAACTATGAGTCCCAACACGAAAGGAAAATTCTTATCTTCCACAGATACAATACATAAATAACCAACTTGTTATTCTTTATAAATAATCCAACAAGTAATTGAAATAATTATAAACTTGTCGCTAAGAGAATCCTCTCTTTTTTTTTTTTTTCTATAGGGTTTAGTCTATAGGGTTAGGTTTTAAGTGGATTTTAAGTATCCACTTAAAACCTAACCCTATAGACTTTCCATCTATAAGGTAGGTTTTGAGTATTTAGTATTTACTAATTCATGTAACTTTACTATTTAAGACTTAAGACAACTAAAGTTGACTAGGATCTGGCAAAACTTCCTGCGGGCTACCTATTTGATCTACGAATTTTGGCATTAAGTTACATTTTACTAGCAGTATAATGCTACTATAATAATTTAATAATAGCCCACTATACGCAAAGGTAATAAATATTATTAACATATTATTACTTTGTAAAATTGTTTGCACAAATGAACTTCATCTGGAGCTCGATAAACTTAAAATTTATTACTCAAAGCAATAACACAATATAATAGCGAATAATTAATTATTATTGATTTAATAACAATGTACTAAACTTTAAATTATATTGCCCGCTATCGCAAAATAACATAAATCTCGAAATGGAGTTGCAGGCAATGTGCCGTAAAAACATTTTGTGATAACTCATTTTATTACAAAAATATGTGATGCGAAACATATTATAACCTCCTTCCTTTTAGGGAGGTCGGTTACAAATATTGTCGAGTAAACTCGATTTGGGCTTTTGGACTAGTCGAGATTAAGAGTTTTTAAAACAGATAACAAAACTATCTCGAGCACATGGTATTTTGTGGTAGAGAGTGGATAGTATAACATAGGGTAGAGCTTATTCATTTCATAACTCTGAATAGTCATCCAGTAACTAAATCATCCTAAATATACAATCACCATGGATGCATAAAGTTTCAATGAGTTTTTTAGCGGAAGAAAGTAGACCGTATTAAATTCACAGAGATTTTTTATTAGTAGCCATCAAATAATGATAAGAGCATGCACAAGGATTTGCGAAATATTTTAGATCATTACATATGTGTGTACAAAATTAAACACAACAAGTGTAAGTATAATTTTTTGAGGAAAGGAAGGCTTTATTTTAGTTTTTTAGTTAAAGAGAGTTTAGCTGCTGGCCCAAAACGTACCTGCCCGGTATAAATTGCCAACATTGTGGTTAATGTTGAAATCTCAGTTACCAATTTGCCGTATTAAATAATTACCTACGTGAACATTGTTGATAATAAGTATCAGCGAGTTAACCTTTAACCATATTTACGCGATATAAGGCTTTAATGAATACTGCTCTAAAAACATCTGATAACATCACGATATGGAAATATTTTTAAACGGTCGACTATGTTGCAAGCTTGCAACGACTTTGACGAATGTCATTCTTGCTTTTCAATAAATAAAAAAATACACTACACTTTTAACTAGAGTTTAGTAGGTATACCTACTCATAGTACGGGTAAAATATGTGTTCTTATATTCTTCCTTAAAAATATTTATTTTGGCTAATTTTCGAGTATTTTATTACAATTTGTAACATGAAATTCTAATGACTTCATTGAGGTTTGATAGTGGATCCAATAGAATCCATTATCAGTTCTCAAAGCCCCGTATACCTACTGTTCACAAACGCGTTTTATAAGTAAATAAAACAATAGTTAAGTTTATTTATAAAACATCAAAATAAATACAAAAAGCAAGCTAAAAATCAGAATAAATTGTAAACACAATTAGTTACTAGTAACAACGATATCAAAATACGTTCTAATTCTATGACTAGTAGATGGTGATAAAGTAGGGCCTAAGAGCGACTAACTAAAGAGCATTATTATACTACTAAATCTATCAAGAAATCATCAAAGTCCTATTGCAGAGAAAAAGTTAGAAGTGAATTTAAAAACGTTCTATATCAAAAAATCTCTTAACAAGTAGAATTCTCGTTTTTTTTTAGAAAATGCAGAGCCACTGCACCATTTTATCACTGGCTAAAAATGGGTCAAAACAGAACTCGTTTGTGAGCTGAGTACAATTCAAATTAAGTAGAGCACGGCAGGTATTGTGCTGAGTGCTCTACCACAGTACTACAAACTGAAACTACTAATTTAGGTGCGTACCTCCTAAATCCTAATGCATACCTAAAATACGAAATTTTCATTTAAAATTACTGTGCTTTTCTTTCAGTTTTAAGTTAGGTCTGGCAGTCTGGACAACGTCGTAGAGAATATGAAGAGAATTTCGAAAGATTAGTTTCCTGTTTTTTGTAGCTCTTACTTAGTTACGTTTCAGTGCTAATCGCTACACAATTACACATACCTTAAGGCGATATAAACGCCTCGCCTTAAAATGTTATTTGTCATAAAATTTATTTACGCATGGTGTCTGACATTTTATAACAAAAGTCTACATTACATCCATTAAAGCTAACGCCTCGTCAAAGCGTTAACCAACTAACCAAACTATTGAAAAGATAAACTTCTGTTTAAAAAAACTTGTAAACGTAAAGCGCTACAAATGGAGAGCTCAATTTTTATGGAGGAATTAATTAATGGGATTGACAAACTCACTGGGCAGACCTTATATTAACAGTTACTAGCCGAGGTCAATTGCCAATATCAATAAAATAAGTAATAGCGTCTTTGCAACGAATAATTTTCAACTTTTACATAAAGTAAAATAATATTTAATACTTTAATATAAGTTATAACTATACAACACGCAACAATTATAATGGAAAAATATTGGTTCCATTATGCTTTTTAAAATGCAAAACAGATTTCTTTATTAAATCTGAGCTTCGGCAAAAAATATTTTTTCTGGTGTCACAATAATTTTGTGTTCTCTGGCTCGCTCGATCGACACAGAAGCAATTGACGTTTAACAAAACACTCCCAAATTATGTTACCCGTCATTCAATTTGTGAATTGACGTAAAACGGTCCGCTCCCCCATTTTGACAGTCACGACTGGGATCCGTCAAAATTATTGAAGCTACTTTACGCGCCCGCAAAAACTCTCAAGTGGTCGCACCCTCCGATTCGAACCAAATTGACTCGTTACTCTGAACTTAAATTGGTACTGTTCGTGGAAATATGACGGTCGTACCATATGCAGTTATAATAATATGCGATAATTTGTTTCAATGAACCCTAATAAAAACATTTTTTTCTTTGCTGTGGTAAACCATGATTGCTTAATTCATTTTGATTACCAAAGCAAATTGATACGTACCTATTATTATTCATTAGGGACGTAGAACATTTCTAGATGAAAAGATTAAGAGAACATTTAGAATATTGCACAAGAAAAGATTAAGCTGCCCTGTATCTAACGCCATTTTGTTCCAGTCTTTCATCCGTCCGCAATAATGTGAAGGTGCGAAGGAGATTGTACACGTCGATCTATTTAAGGATGCGCAGGCGCAGGAAAAGGTTGTGTTGCACCTTGCGCCTTTTGTTTGTTTACGTTCTAGTTCCTGTAAACACTCATCAGCAGTAAGCACTCTATTTCCTAAAACACAATATAACATGGTTCTTTTTTTCCTTTTTAGGGTTCCGTACCTAAAGGGTAAAAACGGGACCTTATTACTGAGACTTCGATGTCTGTCTGTCTGTCTGTCTCCAGGCTGTATCTCAAGAACCGCTATAGCTAGACTTCTGAAATTTTCGCAGATTGTGTATTTCTGTTGCCGCTATAACAACAAATACTAAAAACAAAATAAACTAAATATTTAAGGTGGGCTCCCATACAACAAACGTTATTTTTTGGCCTTGTTGCAACAATTGCATCAGCTAGGCACTTGAAATTTTTAAAACATCCTTAATTATATTTGTACTTTAATAAAAAAATAAAATAAAATAAATATTTGAGGGGGGCTCCCATACAAATTCTATCCAATACACACATTTTTCCTACTTTCGCTCTATAACTGTACGGTTCGACTTGCACTTGGCCGATTTTTATTTTAACATAATATGAACTGCAAGCTAGGGAGTTTACTTAATAGATAGCTAAATTATTTTTTTACGTAACTATTTTATTTACTTTAACAGAGTTTTACGTTTTCAAATACCATGTCAATAGAGATATAGGCATGTATGTAAAAAGCGATTTTTGGGCTGTTGCTGGTTACTAAGGGCTCTAAATACGATGTAGAGTATACAAACATATTTTCTAGAGATGTGCCGATCATGACTTTGGCCGACTAGCCGACTAGCCGATTAGTCGGCTGCAAAGAAGCCGACAATCGGCCGACTAGTCGACCAAGCCAATCATGGTTTCGGAAGTTTCCCGGGTAACGCTTTTTTAGTGCTGTTTCGCGGGTAAGTCGCACACGACGCCTGCAGACGTGTCGAATCGTATTATGTATGTTTATTTCGCGTATGTTACTTTATTTTGTTTAGCCATGATACAGTTGATGGTTTTCATTAAATATTTCATATATGTACATGAATCTCGATTTAATAATACATAAGTACTTAATATTATTAAATCGAGAATATAATGTTATTATAATAATTATGTATTTACAAAAATAATTTCTTTACTAACAAGTAATTTCAGAAACACTTTATTTAATTTTAAAATCTGAATAAAACACATTATAAATAATAATCAAGGTTTTTCTTTAATATAATTTCAATACTAGCAAAAAAATAAAAAGCCGATTAGTCGGCGCTTTTTGACGACTATTCGCCGACTAGTCGCCGACTACAAAAGTGGCCGGATAGTCGGCTTTACCGACTAGTCGGCACATCTCTAATATTTTCTTAGTTCACGAGCGGCTTTAGTCTTTATTACTACCATTACAATTCTTTTTTCACCGATGTCTCGTAAAGGGTCCGTTCTTTCATCCTTCCGTCGCTCAAGTTTATGACAATCAGTTCCGTTGGTCATCCCCCATCGGCATGGGGTCGCGATGGGTCGTTATGGGTCGCGATGGGTCGCGATGGGTCGCGGGTCGCGTGTGACACCGGATGGACGGAGGAAGGAAGCTGCTTGTTGCCAGCCGACTCCCCCCTCGTCTATTTTAGAGTTCATATAAAGTGTTCGCAATATTGCAATTTATGATCCACGGTAAAAATACGTAGAATTGGAAGGGTTTCATATGGAGCTATTTCCGTATTGGTTAAGTCCATCCTCTTCAGCTTTTTAACTTGTTCCGCACTTGTAACAAGAAATTCTCCAAAATATTCTATCACATTATAATTAAGAAGAGATTCTTAATCTTTACGAATATTGGTTTTTTATGTTGGTATGTATATTACATACCCTCAGCTTTTGTTCAAGGTTAACTTCATGTTCTACCTCTAGTCTTTAGATTTTCTACTTTTTTACGACCGATCAGGTAAGATAAGGGTTGAAAAACTAGCAAAAACTAGTTGAAAACGCATTCACAGTTCAATAATTTCGTAAAAATATGAGCATAATGTATCGGAATGAAATCCACGTGGGAACCGGGATACAATCACAATATAACATTAATTTATTCCGATATTCAGTAGAGCAAAACCGTCAAAATAGTACGTAGCCACAGGTCCATAGCCAGCGAATAATGAATGCACATGAATAAATAATTTTAACTGTAATTTGACGTGGCTTTTGAATTTTTTATTTAATTTTTCAAATTACGTTCCTTGCTCATTATGTTTTGCATTTAGGGGTCGAATAGATCCAGACTTATGAATATGCTAGGCAGGTAGGTGATTTAGGAGGTTTCAAAACAATAAATATAAATATGCAGTCATGTACCATACAGGTCTCTTCATAAGTAACGAGAAAGAGAAACTTTTTTAAAAAGAGCGAGAGAGGATAGCCTAACCTAACCTCAGGGAGTTTTAAAAGCTTTATATATAATATTATTAATTATTATTGATTAATAAACATAAGAAAAATAAATAGCCATTCACCTCACCAATAATAATCAGATATGCACAAATGCATATATTTATCGTACCATAACGCAAGCCCTTTCACACGAGAACTTTCTTCGGAGACGAGACCACTTTCATACCAATTGGTGGACTAATTGAAATATGCGCGATAATATAAACATGACTCACACATTTATTGGGCACTGCGACGGATTTTTAACAATAATTAATTTAAATTACATTTAAAAACAATATTTTTAAAGTTTAAAGCTACAGTAAACTTAAAGAAAATAACAGAAATTTCTACTATACTCATCGTCTTATATCACCATTCACCAGTCACCACAGTTTTATACTAGGAGTCCAAAAAAAAAAAACAATACCCAAAAGTTTAATCTAAAAAAAAGTTAAACAATATAGGGTTTCGTAGTACCGCTAGTTTTTTTTTAATTTTTGTATGGTCAATGAATGTACATTTATAACGTATTTTACACAACTAACAACATAATCTCAGTTACATTCAAAGGAATTTGAACGAAAAGTTCCTTTAAACTTCGCCGAATACATTTTTTTTAGTTGATCGTCTATTACTCAATAAACTTATAAAGTCTTCTTAGCCGTGATAGTTTTCCTTGCAAATTCAGCATATTTCCTTCTCCATAGCTTCTCCTTCGTAGGGAAGGTACCATAAAAAAACATTTTTTTAAGATTTCATGTACTTACCATTTTGTCGGTATCATTAATATACGTGCATTCATGCCAAATTACAGCTTTGTAGGTCATATAGTCTCTGAGCAAAACCGCGGACAGACAGATAGACAGACGGACAGACGGACGGACAGACCGAAACTATAAGCTTATAATCTTTTTAGGGTTCCTTGTTGACTACGGAACCCTATAAAGATGTTTTAACTTCAAGACTTTTCAGTGTAACAATATCAGTTAACCTACTTTTACATAACTACTAGTTCACGTTTTACAATATTCGTAACGCAAATGTAGAGTCAACTTAACAAATTGTTGGGAGGTGAAACTAATTTACATACGCAATAATTACTGGTTGGTGTGACAAATTATGGTAATTATGTGAAACCAAAACAGGAAATCCCATGACAAAGAAAGCGTAAAATATGCTAGTCAAAAGCATATTTTCCTTGAACCAACATTGTCTACAAACCGTAGCAGTTAGCACCCAAGTATTTGAATAAGCATAATCGTTGATTAAGTTCTTAGACGTCTTAATTATGATATATACGACTTACAAAACAGTCTTAACTATGATTGTAGGCAGACAAATGCTTTGGCATTTCCTGACACTATTTTTAGACTGGTTACTCTATCTCCTTACCTAATTAAATAACTAGACGTTGTCCATAATGTCAATTAATCTAATCAGTCCTATTTTGGAATATTTAAACGCCCGTTTTTAAAGGCCTCTACCTGTTAAAGTAGATTTCGAATTTAAAAAGATGGTGGCGTTAAAATATTTTTAAAGCGAATGGTCTTTTAAATTATACTTTATAACACTTTACGTTATTGAAAACGGCCGTTAGGGCCTGTTTCACCACTTCCTGATAACTACCGGATAGGCAATCCACAACTTGTCTGACAGATACTTCATACTCTATTTGCTAGATTAGTTGTGGATAGCTTACTGACCGGCACTTATCAGGAAGTGGTGAAACAATCCCCATCACTATATTCATTATTCAAGGCCAGGTGTCTATCAATCGACTTTTTCAACGTGCCAGAAAAGATAAGCAACCTTATATTAATTTTTATTAGTAAAGGCGTAGAGGTTTACTTTCGATTCTAAGGCTGTATTTTTTATAAAGAAAATATGAGCACAAACATGTTTGCTGTCGTGTATTCGGTTTTTATCCTCGCTCAAGTGGCGATTATTCTATTGGCGGCGGTCGACGGCGTTTATTCTCGCTGCGTATGCGCACCAAGGTTGCTGAATATCCGACGTGAATGAATACAGGCCGTCGGCCAACCGGAGTAGCTTAAATGAATGAACAAGTAAATATAGATCCCAGTTCATGTGACGTATAAAATCCATACTAACATAATAAATGCGAAAGTATGTCTGAGTCAGTCTGTCCGTCTATTTTCTTTTACCTCTTCACACCCAAACCACTGAACCGATTTTGCTGGGCATGGAGATCCTTTGAGGTTCGGGAAAGGACATACCTAGGATACTTTTTATCAAGGAAAAATGTTCGGTTCCCGCGCGATAAACGGATTTTGGCACAGCAGAAGCTAATTTTTTGTGAGTCATTTTGATAAGACGAACGACATTTGTATCGGCGAAAAATCTTGAAAGTGGTAGCTAACAGAGACAGAAGGGATTTCATACTTTGCTTTGACGGTACTAAAATATGGATTGTTCTATTTGTAGGACAATGTTAATCTTAAGTTATTTAACTAATAACCTACCAATATACAAAAAATCAGCTGGTTAGGGTTCCGTTTTAGGGTTCTGTAATCATCAAAACTTGGTTGACTACAGAACCCTATAGCGTTAGCTACCACTTTCAAGATTTTTCGCCGATACAAATATTGTTCATCTTATCAAAATGAAGCTACTCACAAAAAATAGCTTGTTGGTAATCAAAAAAAATTTGTTCTAGGGCTCCCGTACTAGTAACTATTCTAGACAAACATTACATATAAAAATTTTCCAGATACATACTATCTGATGCTAAAATTAATGCGGTGGCTGTTACCCATTCAGTTGTTTTATTAATCGTCAGTCCTTTGTTTTTCATTCATTACACTCATTCATTAGATTCTATCACTGTATTATAAATAGATATTGTTCTGTAGTATGCTAAATTCTTATCTTTTGGTCCATTCTATTACAGTTTAGATATCTCAAGTAAAATTTAAATTTTTCCGCCTCTTTTTTGCAATCCATAATCTTGTGTTCACTAAGTACTACGAGAATATTTGGTTCTCATTTCTAATTAACATTTTGAGTTCAAGACAATTCAACTCAAAGTTGAAGGCAGCAAGTAAAATAAAAAGGCAAGGTTTAATAAAAATTAATAATTAATGTTATTGTTAAAACAATAACATCTCAGCTAACGTCTGATGAAAATTTTGCTAATGGCAGACTGGCAGTGTGATAAACTTATCACAGAACACTATTGGAGAATTAATGGCGTGATAACAATATGTGGCAATGACTATTATCTGTCTTAGAAAAAAAATGTAGTGACTATGAATTCTAGTATTTTCTTTTTAAGTTAAATAATTTAAAACGTGATAGGATAATACTTAATTTGTATCGAATCAGGAACATACTCATAGCTAGGGCTACAATATTAAGGTTCGTCTGCAAAACTAATATCCTCCCGTTAGCTCTTTTCATCTACCAGTAAAAAGATTCGACATAATATGAATAACGTTTATAGTGTAGAAAGTCACTGGTTATATCCATAATGGAGTGCATTCTGCTTCGTCGCCCGCTAATTCCTATTTCCTCATTAGTTACCCCGCTACGTGCGCCCATTCAACACGCCCCCCGCCCCCGCGCAGCTACCGCCCCCTCCCCCGCACAGCTCACCGCCCCCTCCCGCGCAGCTCTACCGCTCCCTCCCCCGCGCAGCATCACCGCCCCCTGCCCGCAATCGTCCGGCTCGCAGCGAATTTGTCGCGAGTGCACTCAACCATGGAGTGTTTTGATTTATTGTCCATTTATTGGACTCTCAACGGCTGCATTAAAAATAGAGATGGTTGCTGTAACTCGTTTATGTCCATTCATAAGCAGTTAGCAGTGATAAGGGGTTCATTTCTTCCTTTTAAGTTTAAACTTATTGTCTTCAACTCAAAATGTTTATGAGTAATGAGAATCAAAATATTCCTGTAGTACTTAGTGAACAAAAGATTATGGGTGGCAAAAAAGAGGCGGAAAACTTTTAATGAACAAGCAGGGTTAAAAATGGCTATCAGTGACGGCAATAAAGAGCTCTACTTAGCGACACATTTTGTTTTTACTTGAGATATCTAAAATGTAATAAAAACGGGCAAATGATAAGAATTTAGCATACAAAAACAATAAGTTAAGTACCTATTTAACAATACAGCAATAGAATCTAATGAATGAATGTAATATGAATGGAAGACAAAAGGCTGGTGAATGATAACACAACTCAATGGAAATAAGCCACCAATGTATCATTAGATAGTATAACTAGAATAGTTTCTATGTACTGTATTGCAAAAGTAGTTAAGAAATGATATAGTAAAGTAACCACAATAGTTTAACCAGTCGAATTAGGCACACAATAAATTAATATCAGGACAAAAAATATTAGATAAAAATGTCGGTAACTAATACTGATTTTAATAGTTTTAAGGGCAGTGTTTTATCCACAAAAAAAATGTTAAAACGCAAAAGTTAAGAAAAAATTAAAACACCACTGCAGTTGATAGAAGACTGAAACTTTCATACAGTGTTTCACTAACGACTGAGAAACTAACGAAACTTACAAAAAAAAACTATGTGCTTATAAAACTTCACTTTAATTTAAAACAGATTTTAAACTGATTGATTTTTTCAAGCAATATAAACTTCACAATCAGAACAAACGACACAAATAGAACAACGAAACAATGAATGAAATGGTATGAATGACAAAAGAGCAACGATTGATAAACTAGCCGGGCAGAAAGTGGGCATCAGTAGAGGTACAGAAGGTTCGAGAGACGGGAAACACGCCGGCAGGTCCCAATTTGTCCGCCATTATCCAATTACCAGAGCCAAGCGTTTGGCGTGGGCCAGCGCGTGACCTGAATGTATATTTTTTATGAACATTTTCATATTTCATCTTCCACCTCTTGGTGTACTTTGAGGCCTAATAAAATTAAAAAAAAAAGTTTAATTTGAAAATCGAATTATTTTACAAGATTATTTGGTTATATTGTTGAATATTGTTAATTCAGCATTTGGTAGTTTCTCAAAATTATATTTAAAACAATAAATTAATGAATGATCCAAATAAGAAATAATCCAGAGACGTTACATTCCATGTTTTTAAATGCCTCAAATTGGATAAGTGATCTTCCTGTTCCTCTTAAGACGATAAGCATGAACTATGCAGAATTTTAACGACCGGTTACACGCGCATTTATAGTAATAAACAGATGATTTTATCGTGCACAGTTTAATGGGTTACCATATCTTCAGAGTTTATCGGAGGTCAGTAACGAACTTAGAAAAACAATCTCGGGTTTATCCAGTGGCGCCTATTGACAAATCACTTACAACTTTGAAATAAAAGTGGGGGTCAGAGGTTGGATTGTTTCGTAACCGCTGAAAGGCATCCGATAATTCTTGGTACCCTCGGTGGCCCATTTGTCAGGGATTTATCTAGAGAGATGGGAAACGAGCATGGAGGTCTTAAGAGGGACCGCGGGTGCAGTAGAATTTAAACGAAGAAGCTATTGCCGTCACGCTTCACCCTGCGCCGGCACGTTTGTGATAGAGACAGATACAGTAAATCAGAATAACGTAGTCCTCTGATTCCGCCTTCAAAATAGAGCCTATCTAATTATTTTTTTATTAAATGTCTTCAGGAAGAGTGAGTCTATGCCTGTCCGTTTATCTTAAAGATCTTTCAAATTTGTTTTATGGTCGGTGGATTGGCGGGGTGGCGGGCGGGGGACATATTTTTTATTTATAAGTAAATTAAAAAAAATCAAACGTAGAGGCATAGCTTTAACAGATCCCAATATAGTATAAAAAATCATTTGTAGAGAGTATTTGTAGACGCATTGTCCAGGGAGTAAATTGAGGAATACGTTTGTATGGAAAAACAGTGTTAGCGTTCCCTCTTAAGGCGGTCTCGTGGTATCAGCGTAATTATTTTCATCTTATAGGAATGCTGGTTCAAGATTGTAATTTGCTGAACTTTTTAAAGCGTTATATTGTATTACGAGTACATCTTTTTCGAAAACCAGTAATATGACCCCAACACGTCTGCAGAGGTCCGTAATTTAAATTTTTTAACGAAACTATTTTTGAGTCATAACAGCAACTATATCCAGAGACTTAATTTTTGTAGGTGACATTGTAAAATTTTTATAAAAATAATTTTTGAGTCATAAGCATAACAGCAACCATATCTCGGTGCAACAAGCTAGACCGGCGTGGCTAATGAGCGAGGGCCCGAGCTTTCACTCGCCCTGCATCCGGGGAGCTCCCAATTGGACTTCCGAGACCGTTTCCGAAACGGCCAATTAAGTGGAGCGACAATTTTAATGACTGCAGGGAGCTATTGTTTTGTTATTGTTAAGCACGAGACAGGATGCCCGTTAATTTGGATAATTTACTTAAGCGCTCTCAATTTTGGGGCACGTGCCCAGTTTTATGGGGCACTTTTTAACCGACTTCCAAAAAGGAGGAGGTTATTATGTAGTGTTTGGTATATTTTAATGTGGTTACTGTGTTAATCTCAAGAAGCATCTCAAATTTACTAGCACTCTCAATTTTGGGGCACGTGTCCACTATTTTATTGGGCACTCTTTACGTAATATTTGAATTATATTTATGTAGTATAATGCTAATTATGTTACAGTTGAAAAGTAACAAACAGTAAGAAATAAATGAATGAGTTTCGAGGAACTAATGTTACACGTGAGGCGTAGTTGTAACTGTTTACTTCCGACGTAGAGGCGGATGTCTTCGCCGTAGCTCTAGTGCTACGAAACTCGTAGCCAACATAATAAGTATTTGGTAGACGATTTTTGACTTATTTCGGATAGAGATATTAAGGATTTCTAACATATTTATTTACCATAATATTAATCAATACAAGATACATTTAGATTGACAGATAGATTTACACTGACAACCCTAAGATTTGACCTTGGTTTAACCACATTTAACCCCTGTTTAACCCAACAATAGTGACGTTAAAGGCTCAATTTCATATCAAAGCGGATATCGTCGTTTCGCTTTATTGATATGGCATGGTACGGTCCGCCGGACATAAGCATAGGGACAGGGTCCCGGGGTCCGTGTTGTGACAAGTGTAACTCTATGGCGGAAAAGTCAAGTTAGAGCCCGGCTATGGCATTAATTTTATCTTTATGTCCATCCTGTGTCATCTAATACTTTATAGAGCTATTACCCTGAATAAAATGTGGACATAAAATAAGTTGTTGTTAATGTTAAAAATGTGTTGTGGTCATAAAATAAATTAATAAATATTACAAATGTCAAAATGTGGCATTACCTCTTCACGCCCAAACCACTGACCCGATTTTGCTAAAATTTGGCATGGAAATACTTTGAGTTCCGAGAACGGAATTGCGGGCGTCGTCTAGTAATATCTATATTAATATTATAAAGCGGAAGAGTTTGTTAGTTTGTTTGAACGCGCTAATCTCAGGAACTACAGGTCCGATTTGAAAAATTCTTTCAGTGTTAGATAGCCCATTTATCGAGAAAGGCTATAGGATATATTTTATCACGCTAAGACTAATAGGAGCGAATAAATAGAGGAAAATGTGAAAAAACGGGGAAAATTATATGAAATGCTTATTTAGTAATAGTTTGAACGCGCTAATCTCAGGAACTACTGGTCCGATTTGAAAAAAATTTTCACTGTTAGATATCCCATTTATCGAGGAAGGCTATAGGCTATATTTTATCACGCTAAAACTTATAAGAGCGAAGAAATAGAGGAAAATGTGGAAAAAACGGGGGAAATTATGTGAAAGGGCTTATTTGAACGCGCTAATCTCAGGAACTACTGGTCCGATTTGAAAAATTCTTTCAGTGTTAAATAGAACATTTATCGAGGAAAGCTATAGGCTATATTTTATCACGCTAAGACTAATAGGAGCGAAGAAATAGAGAAAAGTGTGGAAAAAACGGGGGAAATTATTTGAAAGGGCTTATTTGAGCGCGCTAATCTCAGAAATTACTGGTCCGATTTGAAAAAATTCTTTCAGTGTTAGATAGCCCATTTATCGAGGAAGGCTATAGGCTATATTTTATCACGCTAATACTAAAAGGAGCGAAGAAATAGAGAAAAGTGTGGAAAAAACGGGGGAAATTATTTGAAAGGGCTTATTTGAACGCGCTAATCTCTGGAACTACTGGTCCGATTTGAAAAATTCTTTCCGTGTTAGATAGACCATTTATCGAGGAAGGCTATAGGCTATATATTATCACGCTAAGACTTATAGGAGCAAAGAAATAGAGGAAAATGTGGAAATAAACGGAGGAAATTATTTAAAATTGCTTATTATCTTAAGAAACTACTGGAGCAATTCTTATGTTATTTGGCACACATGAAGAATAGACCACGTGAAAGGACATAGGTTTCTTTTTTTGCGGAAAAATGTACGGTTTCCGTGACATTCCTAAATTATGTGGGCGAAACCGCGCGGAACATCTATCATACCATAAAAGTATATTGTCTCACACTATGTTATACTTTTAATAAGTTTTATGATTTGCGCGTTAATTATTCAATCGATGTACGGGAACAACTATAAACTATAGTCCACGCGGACGAAGTCGCGGGCAACAGCTAGTTATTTAATAAATATTTTGAGCACTTACGTACTTATTTTGTTGCGGAGCACTTTTTAGTCTTAACATTAGGACTGCCAGTTCACTCGCTGGAAAGCAGCCTGAACGTAACCTAAGAAATCATTAATTTATTAAAATAATGTTCTAGTCAATGAATGATAAATTATGTTTGTAGTTTGTACATAATAACTTAGATATTGTTGTTATTGAATGCAAGTATGCCAATAAACTAATTCATAGAATTGGACAAACACATAAATAAGGATTATATAAACGATAAAGCAGTGCACTGAGAATGCACTATTATGTAACTTATTGATTGTATATCGATTATAATGACTTTAAACCTATGTATGAATCATGATCAGCTTATAATGTTTTGTGAATCATACAGACCTGCGAGAGATAGTAAACCCCAGGACCTTGACTTAACTGATTAGGATGATAATAAACAGTTAAGTCGACGCCTTGATAATTTGGCTGTAGCGATGCCGATTTTTCTCAGCAATGACTAAAGCTAAGAAATTGAAGTTCATTGTCAGTATTCATCATGTCTTTGTCTTTGAATTGCCCATAGCATAACACGATTGGACAACTTTTATAGCACAGAATAATCAATCGAAAAGACCTCTGTAAAAAAAGGGATTCCTATTTTTCCAACAGAGGAGAGTGATTTAAGGTTCCAAAATTTGTACATAAATTGGTTCAAGCATGCACTTTAATTTGTGCATAGCTTATATGAAATGTATTTTTGGTTTTTAAATTATGCGACAAAAACCTTTTTGTCGCTTACGCCCTTCCATTTTTTGCTGTTCCATTGCTTGTTTTCTATGAGAGGCCGGGCCGGCCTCTCATAGAAAACAAGCAATCTAAAACATATCCAACACGGTTTCTTACTTTAACGCTGCGTCACCTTAAGTAAACTCAGAATCCGTACTAATATTATAAATTCGAAAAAGTGTCTGTGTGTCTGTCTGTTACCTCTAAAAGCCCCAAAACGCCAAATCCTTTTTGCTATAATTTGGTATGAAGATACGTTGAGCCGCGGGAAAGGAAATAGGATACTTTTTATTCTAGAAAAATGTTCGGTTCCCGCCCGATAATGCAAATTTTGGCGCAATAGAGTTGCGGGCATCTTTTGGTTCGAAAATAAAACATTAAAATTTTACGGGATAATTACTTCTTTATTTTTATTAAGTAAATATCAAGTGGGTTCGTTCCGCTGTCTCAAAAATTGGACGAGTTTGCTCTACATTTTTGGAAAAAATCGTTCAGCGCTTGTATTCATGTATCCCAAACATGTTCACACTTCCGCAGAGTATTTCTAGCGTTTTGTCCTCTGGTTCGTTAATCACTGTGTCATCAGGGTGCTCCAGTTTTTTAATTGTAGTGCGTCCGAGGCCACGACCCGCAATTACGACGCCGAAACAAACGCACAGATCGCTAACATTAGTCATTACTCATCGCATTGTTCCGTTTTAGGATACAATCTGTATTCTGACAAAAAGTCTGACGATTTTACAGAGCTAGAAATGTTTTTTTTTTTGTAGTTACCGAGTACCGACTTACGTGGGTTTTATAGCATATCACGCCTTATTAGTCTTTAAAATATGTCTCTCAACTCGTCCCATTGGACGGGATTTTTAAGGACGATTTAACAAGAATCCGTTAAAAACAATATCATCTGTTGGTCGCAAGTTGTATGATGAACAAAGTTTCTATTCGATAGGCTTCAAAAATTTGCGTTTGCAAAGTAACCTAAACGACTGCAGACGTGGGTAAATTAAGTTTTTATTTTTTATAATATTTGAGCAATTTATGATAGCACATAGACATTAAACAATTAAAATAATCACACTGATACTGAGGGTGATAGCCCACCCATAGTGATTCTAATTGAATAATAATTCTAGTTACACAATCATTAGAATTAAGTAATTATGTAAATAGGCAGACATTAGATTGTCTTTACATAAGTACAATGAAATACGAAAGATTATGTAGAACTTATTAATATTGGAAGCGATGGTAGTCTCTTAAATTTTTAAGATTACGAAAGACGTGAAGAATTGTAAGTATTGTTCATACCGACTTAAACCATGCCTTAATGCAAAAAGCAATACTTAATCAAAACACTTGTCTACAACGTGGTGCTGTGACTTGTGGTGTACAAGTTGCTTATTAAAGTTCCTCAAGGGGTCCTTACTCGAAGGGCCTAACTTACGAAATCAACGTCCGTAAAGGCCGCCAGCGAAGCGAAGAAGTCCGTTAAAACAACGTACTGTGGGAATTTCTTCCTCTTCACTTCTATATAGCCCGCTGTACACATTGGGCCAACAAATTGAGCCAGCGCAATGGCCCAACTTTTAGAGGCCTACTTAGCCAATGGCCATATTTAAGGGTACAGTTACACATACTCAAAAATAGCATGCTTAAAACAAGCATGCTGTTTGAACTCGATACATTTGCTTCTATTATGTATTCTTATTATAGTACTCCTGCAGCGAAAAACCGATTGATAGTACTACTAGCATGGTGTTTAAACCACGCCCCCACCACCTGCGCCGCAGGTAGCATGCTCGAAAATCGCACGCCTGTCGATTTTTGAGCATGCTCGAAATAAGCATGCTTATTTTGAGTAATGCATGACACACATGCTCGTAATCAGCATTTGCTCGGTTTAAGCATGCTGCGTGCTTGAAATAAACATGTGTAACTGTACCTTAAGTTAGGAGCGACATTCCGTACTGGATTGGCTCACGTTGGCCCATTGCGCGTTGGCTCAATGCTTTGGCCCAATGTGTACAGCGGGCTTATGATGTACGTCAGTCGTCAAGATATTTACCTGCGTAGGCAGGAGACGTGACAAAAATGTCGTTAATGTTTGTTGACTTGTCCAAAAATGTTCTATTTATTTACCCAATTAACTGCTCTGCTTCCATAATTTTGTTACGCAATTATTTATCTAAATATTTTACGTACAACATACATGAGCCATATAAGTAAAATTTTGCAAAAATAATTCATAAGATAAGTTTTTACAGAGCGTATATACATATGGAAATAATATCACTTTGATATAACTTATAATAACAATAATAATAAGCCCGCAGGGCAGCTTGTGCCGAGCTGTTGGGGAGTAGCGACCCACGTACCCGAGTGCTCCCAGGGACGCCCCTGTTCTCCATCTCCGGCTTGCCTTCAATGGCCGGCCGGAGTGAACACTGACGGAGAATCAGGCCCTGCCTCTGCCTTGCCTTAACCGACCGGTCAGAGTGGAGTCGCGAGAGCTTCGGCTCGGAGGGAGGATGTAAAGCGTAAGTGGCAAGTGGGCGACGTGATGGGACCCTCTGAGGGTGCAAATGATCGGCGTTTAAACCCAGTCCAACGACACCTCTCCTGCCTCAAGCCACTCTGTCAATGTTGCCACCTCGGTGCACCGTGCGTGCGGCCATTTTGAGGGGCCCATTCAAAGAGTTGGCGAGTCACCGTCTGCCAACTTTATGATACATGTTTCCACGTTGTATCGGCAGACGCCATAGTCCTCCATAGTCCCAGTTACCCAGTCCACTAGCACCTCACCCCCATAGCCCGGTATAATTTCTAATATCCATTCATCATTAATAGTCTTACACTGGCCGCTGGCTCTCCTTGGTCGTACTCCTATAGTGCGGACAGGGAGAGTCGCCGGCCGGTGTCACATAACATCTAGATTAAAAGTTAAAACTGTGTAACGCCGGGCCTCTGCGTGTTGGCTTCGGCCCCACGCATGCCTTCCAAAGGTCCGGGATTTAATTGCCCGTGAGCAAGGAATACCTTACACAAACATAATAATTATATAATATCCCACCAAAAACATACCTGTTAAAATAGGGCCTAGTTCCTATAGGCTAATTTTTAGCCTAAAAAAAGAGTTGAAATGCAATCCAATGCCAAGTTCAGATGCACTTCATCGATCATAATCATCTTCATCAACAGCCTGATCCATAATACTTCTAATTTGAACTTGGCAGGTTAATTAAATTCTACGAGTATAAATGTTTTCTAATTATAGTACTAATCAAGTTTTACGTCGGTATAACACAAAAACCTGCCAAGTTCAAATTTAGAAATATGTATTATGGATCAGGCTGTTGATGAAGATGATTATGATCGATGAAGTGCATCTGAACTTGGCATTGGATTGCATTTCAACTCTTTTTTGGGCTAAAAATTAGCCTATAGGAACTAGGCCCTATTTTAACAGGTATGTTTTTGGTGGGATTTCAAAACTTTTTTCAAGAAATCATTTTTTTTTTCTATTTGTGCCACGCCCGATATAAACAATAGATACTTTCAAAAGATGCCGCTAATGGTATTTGTTAAACTATCAATAGAAGCCAAATTTTTAAGTAAACAGCATTAATTAATTAAAGCTATAGCTTTAAGTTGAATTATACTTGATAATATTTTATACCCCCCCCCCCCTCTCCTCTTCCCACCCTCCTCATTGTATTCTCATTGTATCACTTAAGAATTTTTATCTAAAGTTTGTAGATGAGCCGACTCACGCTTGACCGATTTCTTAAAATTTCTTAAATTTTTTGTTAATTTACATATAACACACGACCTGTGTGCCATATTTCATAACATTTGGAAGTAGCCTCTAAAGTTCGTAGGTGAGGCGACTCACGGTTGACCGATTTCTAAAATATCTTAATCTTTTGTTAATCTACATATAACACATGACTTGTGTGCCAAATTTCATAACGCTAGGACATATTTTGGAAATAGCCTCTAAAGTTCGTAGATGAACCGACTCACGCTTGACCGATTTCTAAAATTTCTTAATTTTTTGTTAATCTACATATAACACACGACCTGTGTGCCAAATTTCATAAAGCTAGGACAATTGGAAGTGGCCTAGACGTTTTGATTACCGGTCAGTGAGTGAGTGAGTGAGTGAGTGAGTGAGTGAGTGAGTGAGTGAGTGAGTGCCAAAATTAGCTATTTTTACAGGGACATATTTCAGGATCTACCGAACCTATATCTATGAAAATGGGTATACCTACTGCTTAAGTACTAGTGTATAATTGCGTAGGTAAAATTTTATCTTTGCTCTCGCAATAGGCACTGAGATACAGGGGGGTCAAAAGTGCGTCGAAACGGTTCGTGTAAATAGTGCACGGCATGCGCGCGGCCTGCTGGAACTAGGCTTGCGAACTTCCGTGCGCTTTGATCGTCATTTTATAAAAGCTGAAAGTTTTTCTATAAACTCTAAGCTTTTAAAAATTGATTTTGGTTGCCCGTGGCTCTTGGGCCATAAATGTTTTACGCCTTGGGAGCAGACATGAACCATTTTGCAAAAAAAAATCAAAAGATAAGTTTTTACGTAACATGGCCACATACAACTTACAAGTACCTGAGCCCCCGAAAGTCCTGAGAATGTTTAGACAAAAGCGATAAAACCGAGATAAATCACAGAAACACGTGATGTTGTGTAAACAGTTAAACACACGCTAAATACACGCATAATCGCTACTCCACACTGTTTACGTCTGTACTCTGCCCTCGTTTCAACCAGTTGCAAATAATTATTAAAAAATACAAACTTTGCTCTAAGTCTTTTACACTTTTTAAGAAATAAGGAAATTACAAAGTTTATTAAATGGAGAGATAACTTTTAATATTGTAAAAAATATGGGATTCAATACTGTTGTGATATGTGTACTCAAATGTTAAATTAAGGTTTCTTGTTGCAGTGTAGACTGGGTTGCAGCCTCTGGTCAAACGCTTTGGAAACCTCCTGTCAGGCAGTTTGCGTAAGTATTAGTAGAATTATCAATTAAATGATTGTTTTTTTAATAATTATTATAATATAAACAATATTTTTCAATATGAATAAATAATATTTTACTTAATCCTTATTACCAAGAAAGAAAGACAAAATTTCAAAGAGAGACCGCAACTTTTTTTTTCATTTGTATTCGAATTTTGAAAATTCAAATAGGCTGTTACTTTTCAGAATGTGACGTCAGAGACGGTGATATCACGTGAGTTGTATTGCGTCATGGGTTGTAACGAAGCTTTGAACACCTACTTCCAAATGATAAGAGGTATGCATTATCAATTAATTTATTTATGTACTCATTTATTGCCATTTAAGTATTTATAAATCATATCGGGCATTTTTCGAAAATTTAAAATTTGGGGAATTTACTGCTTGGTACAAAACGCATGTAGTAAACATTTAAGCCATGCTCAGTATTTAGAATAGAGGGTTTATAAACAATGAAAATGTATATGACTCAATTCATCCACAACTTTTGCTCTGTATTTCATTTGGGGAGGCATGGTCAGTCCTAAAAATATATTTTGTTACCATATTTTTGGGGAGGCATGTTTATCAAAATGAAGATAAATATCGTATATAAATCGTAGTAGGCCTACAGGATAGTGTCCTATTATTGCTATACAATAATAGGACACTATCCTGTAGGCCTACTACGAAACCGTTTTGAGACTCAAACAATCTGACGAGAATGCCGCGTCCTGCTCTAACATTCACACTTGTTAGAGTAGGACGCGGCATTCTCGTTCGATTGTTTGAGTCTCAAAACGGTTTCGTGGTACGGCCCCTATATTCTACTCCAGTCCTTAAGGACATACTTTGACAAGTGTCTACTCTACTTCAGACCTAATCGGCACACCCCCTGCGCCCGCGCTGGTGGCCGACAGTTTGACTGCCACGTCTCTGTCGCTACTCTGGGACGCGCCGACGTTGGACAGTCTGTCATACCTGCTGCAGTGGCGGTACGAGGAGCTACCTGGGACATGGCAGTACTACTCCAACACCAGCCACACCAATAAAACCTTCATACACGTGGAGAACTTACGACCGTATACTAAATATAGGGTGAGTATTGTCTTTGACTTATGATTGGCCATATAGGCTATTCCTACTCATACCTTATTTTTAACCCCCGACAAAAACAGAGGGGGGTTATAAGTTTGACTTGTCTGCCTGTCTGTCCGTGACATCGTATCTCTCATATAAGTGGGCCGCGTTTGATCTAGTTTTAAATGAAATAAATCGGTTCAGTAATTTGGGAGTCAAAACCACAGTATAGCAATATCCCTACAGTAGTGAAACAAATGTACTTGCGCAGAGCAACGGAGGGGTACCCACGGGGAAGCGGGCGGCGCGGACTCGTGTACACAAACTCGCGGAGTTTGTGTACCTGCCCGCGCAGGGGTGACGTGGCGCGTTGTCTACGAGTTTTGTGTTGTAAAACGATAACTTATCTTATAAACAATGGGATAATATGTGTTCAGTGTCCGGATGTAAATCTGATTCAAAAAACAAAAAGGATTTAAATTTTCATAAATATCGGCTCACAGTTCACACTAATATCACTGTTGGCCTTGGCGGCATTTATTTGCATAATATCTGTTTTATTGTTTACGTTGTAAGAAGTGTAACATGGAGAGAAACAATATATAATAAATTAAAAAATCTGTCAAATACCCTGTTACATACTAGTTAGTACCTACCTAGCTAGGTACACAGGGCCATACATCAAAAATGTTACACTTAGTGTAACATTTTGACCTTTGGACCGCCCTTACCGCGCACGTAATAAGAGCGAGTTTTGAAGTACTTCTGTTACACCTGACGTGTGGCCTACCGTACCTACTTTAACAATAGATTCTTGGAAATCTATTGTTATTCTATTGTATCTTGCTCACCGGTGAGCTTATGGGGCTTGATGGGTTAATGAAATTTTTAAATCCATACTAATATTATAAATGCGAAAGTGTGTCTATCTGTCTGTTACCTGCTTTTGCTGAAATTTGGCATGGAGATACTTTGAGTCCCGGGAAAGGACATAGGACACTTTTTGTCCTGGAAAAATGTACGGCTCTCGCACGATAAACGAGTTTTGGCACAACGAAGTTGCGGGCATCATCTAACTAGAGAATTTAAATCATCTAAAAATAAAGTTTCACGTAAATATCGATTAAACAGATTAAATGATAACATTACAAGCACAATGTTTAATTTAATTTTATTTCCCGTTTCGTGGTAACCCTGGCATATCTGCTCGGTACCCACACCGGTGGCGGCATCGTGCGACATCAAATGCGTTTCGTTACTGTAGGGATATTGCTATACTGTGGTCAAAACAATCAACGAAAAGAGGACAAACAACGTGACACGTAATTTTTTATATACTTATAAAGATTAATTCATGAAGCCCCAAGCGGCCACATCCGGCCGCGATAACAATGAAAAAGCTATTGTGTCTCGTTTTGCCACGATCGATGGGTTAATTGGCGTTTTCGTTCGAATATCTCTATAATATCAAGGTTTTGAGGTAGCATTGCAAATCGGTATCTAACATATGGTTGAAGGAAGTTACCGAAATACGGCTTCGGTTTTTTTGCGAGTTCCTACGGAAGAACTTTTTATGTCGTTTTGGGTAATTGAAACTTGACGTGATTCAATCCAGTCCAGTGGCAAAAAACAGCACGTGGCCCGCCAGACACTTCGAGTGTCCGGTTCCATGAGATCCTGTTACGCGAAAATCTGGCCACATTTTTTCTAATATGAGTTACTGTTATAGAAGCATTAGCTTCTCATATTGCGAAGGCAATCCTCGCCTATCAATTGGAGCATTTGTATGTTGTCGGTTTTTTCTGCTGCCTTTATAATTGCAGCACCATTTTTGTGTTTGTAGTCTTTCTTCTTTTTTCTTCCTTTCTAAGAAAATGTTACTAACGCTGCTGATGTTCAACAGTTTCGCGTCGCTATATTCCTGTCGGGACGGGGCGTTGAGCCGATGTATTCCGCACCATCAGTCGTCATCTCTACATCAGACAGCGGCAAGCCCAGTTCCGCTCCGGCAGCGTTACGGGCAGTGGCCATCGACTCCAGCCGCGTTGCTGTCTCGTGGGAGCCAGGACCGTTCCCGAATGGACCACTGCTGTCATACGTGCTCCGGCTAGCTGATACACAGCCGAATACGAATGACGCTTTAGAGGTGAGTTTTGTACTATCAGAGAAGTTGATTCACAGATGGCTGACCAACGTAATTTGGTCTGTTTATGTCAAACCCAGCCGATAAATCACGCCTAAAATCGAATTGACATAACCCGACCAAATGACGTTGGTATGTCAACTGCCTATGAATTAATTTCTTCGATGGTACATTTGGGGCTTCAAATGAGGCATTTGTCTTTACACGTGTTTTGATATTAGTCTTCAATCGAGAACTTCGTTTTAACAAATCAAGGCTTTCCAAGATAATGGATAATCTAAAGCTGCATTTGTTACAGGACATGCCGGCTTCGAACAACACGCTTTTCTACATGTTCCAAAATCTGGCACCGTCTAGGGAATACGAGGTGTCAGTTGCCATGAGGAATTTGGTGGGAGAGGGACCGCGGGCATACGTCAGAATAAAGACACCACCTCTACCAGCTTGTAAGTTCTACATTTAGCAATACTTTAGCTAGCCCTGGATTTATAAATAGGCCGCATAGGTCGCAGCCTAGGGACGGCAGCGTCCTAGGGGGACAGCTTTCATACACGGGGCGGCGGAAATAAAGTAGCTTACACTCCGGCACCGACTCTAGCTATAATATAGTAACGCTGATAGGATTGCACAGTGCTCTATTTATTTGTTTACATGTAGTGACGATACTCGACGCTAAATAATGTGATTAGTACATAATATGTAATAGGCTTGATGACTAATTTTTTTTCTTATTGGTAATTGAAAGACCCTTAAAAAATAGAAACATCGCTAAAAAATTACTCTTTTAGCTTAAAAATTCACCAAGATATGACAATTCAAACATCTCATAAAATAGACCTGCCCGAAACGCTCCATACAAAGTGCTACGAAAGACTGACGTCACTCTTTCGTAGTTTGTACGGATCGGCAGAGAACTTTGTTCGATAGGTATATTAAATATTGTGTTTATGAAAGTGGTTTCATAACAAAAGTTGCTTTTAATTGCATAAGTTATCGAATGGTATACAAATATTAAGAAATTTAATTGAAAAAAAAATCGACTTGATTATCCAACTTTGAAGGCGCATAACAAAAAAAATACAAATGCTATCGAGCTGAAATTTTGGGAACACTTATTTTTTACCGTGATTTCTTTATTTTATTAACAAAATTCGCTAATCTTTGACCTTGTCATCATCCCTATTGTATTGAATGAAAATGTAATTAATTTTGCAGCTACTCCCAGTCAGCAACCGATCCTGATCCTAGGAGGCGAACACAAAATTCTGGCCGCTCCTGCCAACGATATGCTATCGGTGCCAGTTGAACTGTACAACACGGAACATATTATTACTGGTCAGTTTTTAGAGATTTTTGTTCTAGTTCGAAGTTCAAACATTAATTAGTTTCATTACAATTTAGTTGCTTTCCGTTAAACTTGTATGTAGGTATCAAACTATCAACATAATATCTATTATATTTCTAGGTGTGGGCATTGATCTCTCAAGTGATTCTCTATTTGTTTCGGTTTCAAGCGGTTTCGTATACCGAAGTTCTCTATCAAATAAAAGTACCTCCGAGGCAATACTGACGCCGAAAAATATCGCTTACAAACCCCTCGATCTGTCAGTCGATTGGCTCAACAGACATCTGTATGTTTTGGGAGAGGTTTATTACACAAAGGAAGACGAGAATTGGTCGAATGCGAGTGTGTATTCGAACTGGGAGATATCAAGATGCGATTTCGACGGGAAGAACCAAATTGTGGCTTTGTCGGGATTTAACACGAGACCGATACATTTTGAAGTGGATGCGTATAATGGGTGAGATTATTGCTTGATTTAAAGTTCTACATAAATATAACAAAACAGAGACATAAAATGTTAGTTCAAATTTACAAATTACTTTTATGTATGCCTTACAGATACCTCTTTTGGGCGTTGCGTGGTTTGGAGCGAGGTGGTCTATACAGGTTGGATCTAGCCAACATTTCTAATGGGGTACCACACAACGCGCCACCTGAACATATCATGAAGGACGCGCATCTCGGGCCATTTACTGTAGACCACACCGACTTTAGAATATTGGTGGCGCATTACAGACGAAATACTGTTCTTGCTGTGTCATTAGATGGGTTCGTAATACTGACATTAAACTTATTAGAGTGGACGCTTTAACTAACCTTATTATAATCTCTCTATCAGCACATTACTAATATTCATACCAATTTTCAGGAGAGAAATAACAGATTTTAGAAGTAACACCCAAACGCCTAAGTTTTTCTCAGTGAAATCCTTAGCATACGCCAACGGACTTTTCTACTGGACGAACGGCCAAGAGATGTTGACTGAAGAATACCATCCACAAAAGAACAGTTATTTTCACAACGAGTACCCTCTGGAGTACGATACGAGACAAGTATTAGTGGCTTTAAGAAGTTGCCAACCCATACCGTTGCCTGTGAATCCCCCGCTAAGCGTCCAAAGTATTATGGGCATCGATAGAGGCAAGGTGTCCTGGTCTCCGCCACATCTTTTGGGCCATCAAGGCACAGGAGCTTGGCAGCAATGGATGTACCATTTACAACTGACCGAAATACCTACTGGGAAGGTTATTGATATGTAAGTAGACAATGACAGCTTCAAACACAGGACTAGGAATTGTTTAGTGTTTGTGGGAAGATATTTTTTAACAGGACGTTGAAGGAGCTGAGAGGAAGGTTTTAATTGAAGGCGGAATTTGTTTCAGAAAAAATATCAGCGACTCCATATACCATGTGGATAACTTGAAGGAAAACACTGAATATGTTATCAAAGTGGCAGCGGTAACGCAGTCCGGTTCAGGGCCATGGTCATCAGAATTCGTCGGAAAGACCCTAACATTGTCACAGACGACATTACAGAGTACTCTGCTGTGGTCTGGACCTGATGGACTATTGCAAACAGACTTGACCGGTGAAAACTTACAAACTCTCATCCACAAGTAGGTTTATCTTTATTTTCCTTAGTATTTATGATTGCCTTTAAAGAGCTGCTTACATGTTTAACAGTGTAGACGAATTTGTAATCATATTTTGTCTTTTTCAGGGAACATCTAAGGAATTTATACATAACAGACATTTCTTGGTATCGTGACAAACTTTACCTGGTAACCAACGCCTCAACCGTTATATGGTATAACATCACTTCTCATATAAAGGGAGAGGTGCCAAACATGGATAACGTCGGTAGTCTGGCTGTCGATTGGGTTGGAAAGAAAATATATTGGTCGAATCCAAAACAGCAATTGGTAAGCATAATTTTCGACTTTGGTAGCCATTAACTCAAATTACTTTTTAGGAAGAATTTTTAAGAAAGCTTGAGTTGCATTAAAGGCTGTTTTTTCCATTTTAAATGTGTTAATTTTTCTAGATAACACGAGAGAATTTCGACGGTAGCAATCGTGAGCCAGTGCCTATAGTGACTGTGGCTAAGGAACTAAACATAGACTCATTGGGAGCTTACATCTATTGGAGTACAGGCCATGCCGTGGAAGGCGCGAGGTTAAACGGAGAAAACAAGATCGTTTACTATCCGGCTCAACTGTTTAGCGGGAAGCAAGGTAGAGTTATTTTTCTTGATATTTAAAATCCGGTCGCTAGTACGAGGGCTGCCTTTTAAGTTTTGTCGTTTGAAATAAATACAGACAATCTAATAGATTATCATCATTTACAGTTATTTTAAGAATTCTCCGCGATATTTAATAGGCTTTTGCATGCGTTCAAACCAGTTTTTAAAACATTTATTGCAACCCGAAGTTGGCTAGTCAAAGTGGCCGATTTGTACGCGTAAACAGCTTCTTTAGGTGAGCTGAAACGTTGACCACGAAGATTTTGCTTAATTTTGTGGAACGTAATAAAATCCGTAGGGCTGTAAGGCGGATGATCTATTTCAACGTTTTGGGTTCACAAATACATCTTTGTTTGACCGGTGATGTGCAAACATGCATTGTCATGGTCGGGAACATACGACGTCTTGAATTGGTTTTTTCGAAATTCGGTGATGACTTGTGGCAAACAAGCTTTGGTATACGAGTCAGCGGTAACCGTTTTGAAATTTTCGGGTACAATAGTGGCGATGTGACCACCCTTTCCCACAACATGGAGGCAAACATTTTTAGGGTTCCGTAGCGCAAAAAACGGAACCCTTATAGATTCGTCATGTCTGTCTGTCTCTCTGTCTGTCTGTCCGTCCGTATGTCACAGCCACTTTTCTCCGAAACTATAAGAGCTATATTATTGAAACTTGGTAAGTAGATGTAGACTGTGAACCGCATTAAGATTTTGATACAAAAATGGAAAAAATATTAAAAATTTTAGGGGTCCCCATAGGTACAACTGAAATAAAAAAAAATTTTCATCTAACCTATGCGTGTGGGGTATCTTTGAATAGGTCTTCAAAAATCATGTTGAAGTTTCTAATATCATTTTTTTCTAACCTGAATAGTTTGCGAGAGAGACTCTTCCAAAGTGGTAAAATGTGTGTCCCCCCCTCTAACTTCTAAAGTAGGGGAATGATAAGTGTAAAAAAAATATATGATTTACATTACTATAAAAACTACCAACGAAAATTGGTTTGAACGAGATCTAGCAAGTAGTTTTTTTATACGTCATAAATAGTAAACCTTAATTTAACTTTCATTAAATCAATTGAAATATAAAAATAAATTAAAAACCCTTTTTCATAAAAATATACCTTATTGCTGCTGCGGAACCCTTCATGGGCGAGTCAGACTCGCACTTGGCCGGTTTTTTTTAACGTCCTCTGTGAGCCCATGACTTTGGTTGATTTTGGCTCATTCTAGGAGACCCAGACAGTAGACTGCTGCTTATGATTTGGATCATAAGCATTTTTTTTATGAAATAAGGGGGCAAACGAGCAAACGGGTCACCTGATGGAAAGCAACTACCGTCGCCCATGGACACTCGCAACATCAGAAGAGCTGCAGGTGCGTTGCCGGCCTTTAAATATCCAAGACTCTTCACCATTGGGCAAATTGTAAACGTGCTTTGACTCTTCTCGGCTGCATCGTTGCAGAGTTTTGCGACAAAAACTAACACGGGCTGTTTTTGATCGTCGCTAAGCAAGCAAGGTATCTAACGAGAAATTAACATTTTTACTCCCAACTTTTTCATGCAGGATTTTTTGGACCGTGGTCCCTGAAATGCCCAAGGATGCCTCTATTTAGCGATATATCACATGACGGTCTTCGAGGACTAGCTGCTGAAAAGCTTCAATATTCTCTTGCGTTACGGCGGTTTTTGGACGACCATCACGTGGCTGGTCACAGAGGCTAGGGTGTCCACTTTAAGCTTCTAAATACCAGCGTTCTATAACCCTAAGACATGGTCCTGCATCACTAAGTACAGAAGTGATCTCCTCAAAACGCCGAAGTCGCGATAATCAACTTCGTAAGTTGAAAAAATTTTCGCAAGGAAATTTTCCTTTAACATTTCCATTTTTACGACCGACTTGTCGTGTGAAATTTTTAATGATGCCTACCAGACAAGAGACTTATAGTGGAGTCTCTTTCTCTATTATATTCCACGAAAACATTGCTGTCTCGTTCTTAATGCTGACTTGTGGAAACAAGATAAAATGAAATTGATGTGCAAGTAAAAGATGTAAAGCGTAAGGCCGTTTTCAAAATTTGTCTCTTTCTAGTTTCTGATGACTTTATCAGTAAGTAGGTGTTATTATATTAGCTATCAAGTAAAATAACAATATTCAAGTGTATTTATATCTTCAAATGGAGCAATATGCAACACCTTAAGAAGCAAAATCACGTCACGAGAGTCACGTTTTCATTTCAGTGATGGGTCTAACAGTAGACTTAGAGAAGAAGTGGCTTTACTGGTTGGTGCGGAGTTACGACGGCTCCGAGCTACATAGAGCGGCAACTGCTGATCAGATAGCGCTTGGACTGGGAGAGGTGAGTAGGATATGGGAGTGTAGTTCCTTAACGTCTTGAAATATTTTGGTCAAATAATTTTAAACTTATCTCTTAACTAAGGCCCACTTGTCATGCCTTAATTCTGTGTATACCAACTCTTTCATATTAGGCACAAAAAACGAAAAAGAAGGCATGATATTGAACCAAACGTTAATTTAACTTGTCGCAAGTGGGACTAACATTTTCAAATAGCAGTTACTATACGTAGTAACTATTTAGTAAACTGTGCCATTATTAATAAAAGATCCAGCGTATAATATCGTCGTTTAAAAATTGTGTAAGTTTTATACTTACTGTAGTTTCTGTCGCAGTTACTGTCAAGTTACTTTTCCAACATACCACAATCTTACACTTATACATAATCTGTAGATTTTATATCTATTGTACTTACATTATCATCATCAGGTAACAGACACACTAGTCACTCGTCTCTCGGGCACCGCCACACTGGGTCCGCTCTGCTACTTCAGCGAGCGGCTGGTGTGGGTTCAGGACGCGTCCCGGGCGGTCGTGTCCGACCTGGCCGGCAGGTATACCGCGGAGCTGGTGCCCAGGGTCCACGTGATCGCTGTGAGGGACCCGAGCCTGCATAGGAATAGTGGTGAGTTAGCTGGTTTGAAAAGCAGAAACAAATATTATGTCCATTGTCTTATCGTTACTATCTCTCAGAAACAAATGACTAATAAGTACCTTCCATCATTCTCGTTTACAAGTGTGAAGTAAAAAAGAAACAAGTGATGATAGAGCCTGATAGAGAAACAGATACAGTAGCCATAGAATACTCGTAACAAGGTTTAGGGCCTGTTTCACCACTTTCTGATAAAGTGCTGAATAGGCTATTCACACACTTTTTTGACAGATTCTCCATACTTCATCTGTCAAGTTAAGTGGTGGATAGCCTATTCAGCACTTATCAGGAAGTGGTGAAACAGCCCCTTAGAAGTTACATTATTTGTGACATTAAATCGTATTTAAATATTTAAGTACTTATACAGTATATGGGACCGATTACCGATTGATAATGACTTGTAATCTTTGGGTCCATGTTTCATGTTTGTATGGTAGCTGGAAGAATTAACTTGACCATCAGTGATCAGTGCTTATGATTATTTACTATCAGTCAAGATATTGTTTGTTGTTTGACAGCACAGTAAATCTGGTAATTTTATGTTTTAGAACTGATAAACGCGATACCGGAGAAGGTAAACGCTTCATCGATCGCCGTGCACGGAGACTGGGACCAGTTCAACGTGACGTGGTCGCCCGCCACGCGCGTCAACATTAACAACACCAAAGTGTTCTATGACGTCAGTCTACACTTCACCAACAACGCAAAAATTGAAGTGAGTACGTGAGATTGAAGAATCTAATTCTAACCGTATTAATTTTCTTATTTAGATGAAGAGTATGAAATACAATGTGACGCAGTTTTACAGACAGTAAAATTCGATTTTGTTGCGTCTTTGGACGCGATATTTTAACGGAATGAAGAGAAAGTGATAGATGAAGTGGAAGGGTGAAAAGCGCTATCATTGCCTTGTTGACGTGCATTGCCGGAGGTGCAATGGAATTGTTTCGTTCCATTGCAACAAATTGTTATTCTGTGTGTTGTGTGTGTTAACCACGCAACATATTGAATAATATAATTTACCTTTTCAGAGAACCGTGGACGTGCCCTGGGTGTCAGTATCGGCGGCGATTGCACCGTACACGCGCGCGGAGGTGACGGTGCGCGCGCACACGCCGTGGGGCGGCAGCGCTCCGGCGCACGCGCACGCACATTCCCCGCAGGCCCCGCCCTCCGCGCCGCGTCGCCCGCGGCTGTACCTGCAGCCCGCACACAGGTATGTCATTATAACTAACTTTAAAAAGAAGGTTCAAGTTTCTACATTGTTGTAGGCAACAATGTAGAAACTTGGTACAGAAAGAACTAAATCGAAAACGGGAAATGACGAGTGACGACACTCTTGTAATTTTGTATGTAAACTTCGAAAAAATAATGTTTATCTCCGCTAAAACGTACTATGAAAACTATTGACGTCGCTTGGTGCTTTAAAAAATGTTCTGATCTAAGTGTGTTCAAATTCTTATTTTTATCAAAAATCGATATTTATTGAAAACTTTACAATGTGTTATTTTAATGCAAGTTATTTTTTAATTGTAGTCGTAAAATAATTTATTATACTATAATTTATTTTACTACAGTGGCAGTCAACTGTCCGCGACATTCCGATGGGAAGTCCCCGAACGTGCGAACGGCGTGATTCGCGGCTACGAAGCGCAATGCTGGATGCAGCCTGTATCTAGCTCATCCAACGCCAAGCCCTCCGCCTGCGCAGACGCAAGACTGTCGCCGCTGCACACGCAACTCATGCTCCGAGATTTGGTGCCGTCATCGCAGTATTATTTTCGGGTAAGTTTAAATCAAGACTCAATGCGGAGCATTTGGTCGAAGCAAAGACTAAACATTTAAGTAAAGATTGGTTAGTTTTTTAAATATCTTGTATCTTTTTTTTTTTTTGGAATGAAAATATTAAATAATGCTAAACTATGTCACTTTAAAGCATAAGACACCTTATAACTTCTTGGATTGTCAGTTCTTTATTAGTATTTTTACCTTTTAGGTTCGAGCTTTCACGGACGCCGGTTTCGGTCAGTATTCAGAAGAGGTATCTGCTCTATCCGATGAAGTGAATCCAGTACCGAAAGTAATGATATCCTCCCAGGATTCCATCAAAATAACCGATCTGGATACCGGAGAGAGTGAAACTATACCAAAAAGTACGGGTACCCCGATAGATTTTGTGGTTGCTATTGAAGAGAATATTGCTTACTGGGTCAATAATTTGGAGGAGATATTTTCATCACGGATAAATGGAACTGGACATTATAAGGTACAAAAATAGTTAGTTGTCGTAACGTAAACCTAAAAACTATAATCAAATAGTATTCAATAAATATGGGCTTTAACTATTTTCCAGGTTTACAATTACATGCAATATTCATTTCATTCTTTTGATCAATATCATCTTTCTTTTTCAGTTAACTTCAATCAATGGATCCGCAACGAGCATATGCGTGGATTGGGTCAGTCGATCCGTATATTGGATCCAACGGGAGATCCTCTCTACCGAGTCTTATGTGATGTACCGGATAGACCTGGGTATACCGAATACGCGTCATCACGTTACTCAGATAATGTCCTCG
Organism: Polyommatus iphigenia; assembly: GCA_963422495.1. NCBI lineage: Eukaryota > Metazoa > Arthropoda > Insecta > Lepidoptera > Lycaenidae > Polyommatus > Polyommatus iphigenia. Next base: position 30,328,912 of record OY730185.1, on the reverse strand, counting down.
AAACAGCCCATGTATAGTTTACAAATATCACCATTGACACGGTAAGCTTCACCTGAAATGTGAGAATAATATTATGTACTAGAAGCCTTACTTTAATTTACATATCAATTTCAGGACTCTCTATTGGTACGAAGAAAGCAATCACACCGGTCTTGGGGTTCTTATGACTTCCAAAGTAAACGGATTAAATGTTAGGCAATTCTTTAACACCTCCTACGATTTCGACAAGGAAACACGGGAAAACTGCAACTGCCCTGAAAATCCTCAAATAGCCAAAGCGTTTGTGCTCGACCTGACCTCAACAGAGACCGAAATCTACTGGGTGGACCCTTGGGTCCATCGCATAGTAGCGACAGATACAAGGGGATGCAAATGCAGGACCGTCATGACCGCAACAGAAAAGAAAAAATACGGTTTTACCCCCTCATCCATAACAGTTGACAGCAGTAATATTTACTGGTACGATTCGGCAGACAAGACGATATTGTTTAGAAACAAATATAAAATAACGGATAAGATTGAAAGAGTGAAAGTGTCTATGGGATACAAGATATTCGCGCTAGATCCTGCCAACCAGCCGTATCCAGACAGAAAGTGTCTCATACCAAACTTGCAGGAATTAACTCCAAAATCGACTTCCAACACTGCTAATAGCATCACACTACAAATGCCAACAGCATATAAGCCCATTGAGTGTCGAAGATTAGAATATGAAATGCCTCTAACAGAATTCACGATATACTATCGAAAACATTCGAACGGAACAGCAAGTAGCTGTGACAAAAATTCCTGTCCTTTTATAACGACGACCAGCTCAGAAGTGGCGATCACCGATTTAAGTCCCTTCACCAGGTATTCCTTTATGTTGGAGGCTACGAATTACTACGGTAAACTACAGGAGCTAAAGCCAGCTGTTGGACCACAGCTAGTACTACAAACGGCTGCAGAAGGTATATCTATTTTCATCAAATTCTCTATTTACATTGTTACAAACTATTTTACTGGTTTTTGAACTTGGTTTCTGATTTTCTGACACTTTGGAGGCGCTACCAATCAACTCAAACATGAGTTCTATATCTAATATTAACATTTAACATTACAGTCATAATATGTTGGTAGTTGGCATCTGCTTAATATTTTTTGCGTTTCAGCTCCTACAGCACCGAAAGACGTCAGATACGTTGTGCTAAGTCCCGTGCTCGTGCGAGTTGAATGGACGACCGATCCGGGACTATCTTACGAACTACACTGGCGTACTGATGACTCTACCTTACTGCCGCATAATCTAAAAGGTATATTAAGATTGTCGTAACAATTTTAGAAATTGGAAAATTATGTATAACCAATGTAAGGTTGGTCCTAGATGAGTTCAATGGCATTGAGGAATGAACTAGTTCAGAGGAATGAACTAGTAATTTCTTTGGATTAAGTCAACTATGTGGCGACTGGCGACCCTAACATGCCTTGGATGCGTCTTTGTCGTACGCCATAACTATGGGCACGTCTCGTACATCTAGATTGTCATGTACCGTTTGGCCATTCTGCTATTAGCGCTTTGTAAAGACTCGAGCGTGCCTGTAGTTTTTTAAGCGCCAAGTTCCAAGTGAAATCTATCTAGAGCAAGATACCTCATAAATGCCAATAATACGAGTTTCTGCAGTATCAAGTTAAAAAGTCAATGTATTTCTAGAACACAACACGTTCGAGGTGCCCGAAGGCAACATCGCTAACATGACTCGTCTGGTGCCGAACACCGCGTATATCGTGTGGGTGCGCGCGCGCTCCCGCCACAGCCCCGTGCCCGCGGACTCGGCGCCGCTGCGCCTGCGCACGCGCCCCACGCCCGCGCCGCTAGCGCTGCGTAACATTACCGCGTATAACATCACCGTGTCCTGGCCGAGACCCACTACGTACGAGCTGTATAGGTAATAATGATAAATCTTTTATTTATCCTTGTAACACTCTGACTTAAAAGCTTACTATTATGTAAAATTATGCTATCCTACCATTTTTTTAAAGTTATTAATTGGATAACAAATGTAAAAAAGGTTCAATGATCACAAACGAACCGTAGCTTCAAGATTGAACAGACATATTTTTGTATTAAGAATATGAGTAACTGAAGTTTGCATTTCAAATGCTTTCAATAATTTAGATATTATTAGGTATTATATTTGCAAAATAGCTATTTTGCAAATCATTGAATTATAATATACAACCTGTTCTAGATATGCTGTAGAATACAGTGAAGTGTCGGAATCGAGTGACGAATGGAGGCAGTGCACAAAGAGTGACGACATGTGGATCGCGAACGACCTAACTCCATCCACACGCTATCGTTTTCGACTTAGACTACAGTATATCGAGAACGCACCGCTCTTCTACTGGCCACCGGACGACAAGTTTGTGTTTGAAACTCTAGGTGAGATTCCCCCGATAGTGATAATTTACTTCGTTTGCTTTATTTTTCTGCTTTTAACATATTGTGTCTGTTCTGTACATATTTTGTCTGTTGTGTGTCTGTCCGTAACATCGTAACATCCAAAGGAGTGACCGATTTAGATCGAGTTTTGGCTGACATGATCGAGATTGTTCTCAGCTATAGTTTATCTGATAAAAAAATTGTGTTAATTTACTTCACGAAAGGTCAGCAACTCCTAATGGTTTGATCGGTTCGATATTCATTTACATTCTGCTTGATAATAGTTTTGAATCGGGATTCTTGAGTTATTTTTTAATTTCATAATTTAACATTATTTATTGGTAAAGAAACTAGCGTAGCAAGCAATATGAAAACTATTATGGGGTGCCGAGACGAACAGGCAGCTTGGCGGCAAGCACGTAGATTTTTGCTTGCTTCAAGCATATTGACCGTTTATAATGTTTGCTTGATGCTTGAGTCAAGCATTTACATTTTACATGCTTACTCCGCGCTTGATGTGGTTTTATAGTATTTATATATTTTACTTCTGCTTGAAGTCTACGTGCTTGCCGCCATGCTGCTTGTTCGTCTCGGAACCCCTTTACGCATATCTTTTTGGACGCATATTATAAAGCTTAAATAAATGATCATACATTTCAGGTGACGTGCCGGGAGCGCCTGGCGAGGTACGAGTGGCCGTAGTGGGGTCGCGGGTGCTGCGCGCGAGGTGGCCGGAGCCCGACCCGCGCGGCGCGCCCGTCACCGCCTACCGCCTGTGGGGCCGGCCGTACACCACGTGAGTCGGATGCATCTGTAACGTGACGTAATACCTGTTAGTTGTTGGAACTTGGAGGTGCAGTGCTGTCGAAGAAATTGATGTAAAGGCCGTGGACCATCGTCACGTGATTGGGTTATGTCAATTCAGTGTAAAGGTGCTCCCAGACAGAAGTTATATAACGTTGTATAACATTTTTGTATAACTTTTTTAACAATTTATAACAAAATACACGTTTATTTTTTGATATGTTGTAGCGTATGTTACACGATGTTATAAAATGTTATCGTGTTACACAATGTTTTATAACGTTATATAACTTCTGTCTGGGTTGTAAACATTTTCTAACATAAAAACATTTACTAACAAATGTTTCAATTGTTACATTTTGTCAGGAACTGTTACATGTTATGAGTGCTCCTACACTAATAGAAAATCTAACATGAAAACATTTTTAACATTTGTGACTAAATGTTTGCTAACAAATGTTTACTAACGTTACTAAACATTTTCTAACTGCGGTGTGGGAGCACCATTAGTCGTCATCTGTCGGCTGGGTTTCACCTAATCCGACCAAACTTTGAAAGTCCGCCTTAAAAAGTTTGGTCGGGTTACGTCAATGAATTGAATTATTAATTTCTTAGATGGTACTTCAAACGGGATAAAAAATACTGCTTCGGGCACACAAATGTCCTACAGTGTTGTATGTTTTTTGGGTCAATAAATGAAGGAGCTCCCAGACTGTATACCTTCATTGTTGATTAATATTAACTTTTAAAGTATGCCCAAAGCTGTTAGTCTTAATTCTTATATATAAAATTCTCGTGTCACAATGTTAGTCCACGAACTCCTCCGAAACGGCTTTACTGATTTTTACCAAATTTTATATGTATATTCAGTAGGTCTGAGAATCGGCTACTGGGTACTTTATATATTGATAAGTGCATTTGTTGAATAAATAATAGTAAATTATTACAACTGTGGGCGACCATTGTTTGTGCGACGGGATAGCGACAGACGTTGCTATGGTAACATACTTATTTAGTCACTTCAAAAAAATAATATGGGCGAAATAGGTACTTTATATTATGGCAAAGCAATGTTTGCCGGGACAGCTAGTAATATTATATAATTATTGTCTTTACAGGGAAAATTATGTAGAGGAAAACATAACGAGAAACGTAAGCGACTTGACTCTACCTCAAGACCTGCCCAGCGACGTAGACCCAGAGATGAAGATGCTCATCGCGAGAGAGGGACTGCAACTGTTGCACAACGGCTCTGGTGAGATGCCCTTAAATATGGGCCAAAAATGAGGGCACTTCGGTGTTATATTCGGTGTTATATTTTGACATTCGGAGTATGAAAATTACTTTAATGGCTAAAGCTTTTCTGTCAAATATACATTATACGTGCCATAATATCTTGAGTTTTGAAACCTTTGAAATCAGGTTTTATACACCTAGATAAAATCACATTTTCGCTTTTTGCCAGGGCGTAAAAAAATAGCACGTCCGACATATCGCAGGCATTGTGAAAAGCATAGTCCTTAGATATTATGTATTCTGAATGTGAGATTTTGATGCGTAACCATTCCAAACAATCTTTACTAATTTTATAATTGGGAAGAGTTTGTTTGTTTGTTTGAACGCGCTAACCTCAGGAACTACTGGCCCGATTTGAAAAATTATTTCAGTGTTAGATAGCCCATTTATCTAGGAAGGCTATAGGCTAATAAAAATAAAAGGCGAAGAAATAGAGGAAAGTGTGGAAAAAACGGGGGGAAATTATTTCAAAGGGCTTATTTGAACGCGCTAATCTCAGGAACTACTAGTATTCTTATAAACATAACATAATATGAGTGTTGTCTCACCCAGACTCCTATTGGATAGTCCACGCCGAAGATCTAGGATCAGGATGGTGGGTGCGCGTGCAGGGCCGCAACGCGCACGGGTGGGGCGCGGCGTCCCCGCCCGCTGCCGTGCGCGCCCCGCCCGCGCGCTCCCGCGCGCCGCCCGCCGCACTCGCCGTCGGCTTGGCGGCTATAGCGGTGCTCGGAGTTGTCTTCGCGGCTGTCGTGTTCTATGGTAAGTGTAGGAAGTTAGTAAGTAAATAATGTATGTGAATCACCACCTCTGGATTGATGTATAGGCAATATAGGCCATGGCCTATGGGCGGCAGCAAAACGTAATATTGATAATAGAAATCAGTGGAGTAGAGTAACCTCTATTAGACAGAACAGCACAAAATTTTACTTACAGTAACATCTTGGACCCCTTGGAATTACGCCGAGATGTAGCTTCACTCTGCATCCTCTATCGGTTGTATCACGGGGAGTGCTCCGAGGAATTTTTCGGAATCATACCACCTGCAACTTTTCGCCATCGTCCCACGCGAAGAACATACCATCCTCATCACCTTCATGAGTGACAGTCTTCCACAGTGCGTTTTTCGCGTAACTTTCTGCCGCGCACTGTAAGGGTTGGACCTCATCTGGCAGCACGGAATCGCATTTGTTCCGCCTGTGCTACCACGTGCTGCAGTGTGCTGCCGCATGCGAACGCGCGCTGTCGCATTCCGCAGACAAAAAAGGCGATCGCACGCGTCGGTGAAAGGATGCGTTAGCATGCTATCGCGCGCTTCAGCGTTCCGGAGTCTCCCCGCCGACCATTGCATTTTGTCTGTGATGCCGATCGCCTCGAGGATTCCGCCGCGTGCTATCGCATTATGCTTTCTGTCTCGGTCTAGCAAATGGCAGTTCTAAGCGACAGAAAGAGAAAGGGCGACGGAAAAAGGCGATACCGTGCTGCCAGATGAGGTCCAACCCTAAAACTCTGGAACGAACTGTCACCAGCAGTATTTCCGGACCTATACGACCTGCAAACATTCAAGAAAAGAGCGCATTCCCTCTTAAAAGGCCGGCAACGCACCCGCAGCTATTCTGATGTTGCGAGTGTCCATGGGCGACGGTAGTTGCTTACCATCAGGTGACCCATTTGCTCGTTTGCCCCCTTATTTAATAAAAAAAATCGGTATACAGGGTGTAACAAAACCAAGTGATAATACTTTAGGATGGGTATGTGTTCTTAGTAGAGTTCACTTTGAAAGTAGCATCGCTGAAAGACCAATTTTTTTCACTTTTGTATGGGGAAGCGTCACGAGTTTAAAGTGAAAAAAATTGCTCTTTCAGCGCTGCTACTTTCACGGTGAACTCTATATAAGGAACACATACACACCCTGATGTATTATTATCACATAGTTTTGCTACACCCTACATCTGTGTCTTTTTTTTCAGAGAGTTATAGTTTAAATAGAAAATATGTAGTAACTAGTAACCTTCACCACAGATAAAGAGTGTACTATATATATTATGTACTAAGATCTTACCTGACGTATCCTCAGCATACAACAACCGCACTAAGAAGAAGGCGGCGCTAGAGAGCCAGGCGTCGACAGTAGTGCGGCGCGGGCCCGACGTCGAGCTCGCCACGTTGAGACAACTGCCCATACGGCACTCCACCAACATACTGTACAACCAGGTTAGTGTTAGGATAATAATAAAATTACATTAGTCACACATCACATCTTTTCATGCAAACTTTTTGTCTCGTACTTTTACGAGATATAGTAGACGCTGTACTTTTACAGCGTTATTTTAATTACATTATACGTGGGAGAGCCATGCTTCGGCACGAATGGGCCGGCTCGACCGGAGAAATATCACGTTCTCACAGGAAACCGGCGTCAAACAGCGCTTGCGCTGTGTTTCGCCGAGTGAGTGAGTTTACCGGAGGCCAGATCCCCTACCCTATTCCCTTCCGTTCCCTCCCCTATTACCCTATTCCCTCTTATAAGGCCGGCAACGCACCTGCAGCTATTTTGATGCTGCGAGTGTCCATGGGCGACGGAAGTTGCTTTCCATCAGGTGACCCGTTTGCTCGTTTGCCCCCTTATTTCATAAAAAAAAACCTTTAGACAGGTGTATCTATTCAACAGCGCTGTTCATTGATTGATATTTCGACGTTAGCCAATCTAAAGCGCTAAATTGGTCATTGGTGTGGTAAATGTACCATCAAAGAAATTGATTCATAGGCAGTTGACGGACCAACGTCATTTGGTCGGATCATGTCAAATCAATGTACAGTACCCGGCGATAAATATTGCACATCGACCTTTGGAAAGTGACAGTCGGCTAATTTCGGTTTTGTAGAGCGTTATCTCTTACGCACGAAATACAAAAAGTCCGGTATATATTAGGAGCTGTTAAAACAATTATGGTTTGCTTTTTTTGACAATTTTATTATTCTTTGTATAAAATACACCAAATTTTCTATAAGTTATGGCTTTAGGTTCGGGTAAAATAAAATAAAAAAGGGTGTTCAAATTATGTTTACGTATTTAAAATTCTTTTGGAAAATTACAGCTGTAGCAAATTTAGGGGTGTTAGCAACTCTATATATATATTTTGAACTGGACGCGACTGCACTCTATTGAATTTGAACAACGACTGACATAATGTCAAATAGGTGTGTGCTACAAAGATAACGTTGTATGAAACCGAAATTAGCCGAATGTCTCTTTCCAAAGGTCGATGTGCAATATTTATTGCCGGGTATTATAAGTTGTGATCTGTCGACTGGTTTTGACATAAAGTGACCAAATTACGTTGGTCCGCCATCTGCCTATGAATCGACTTCTCTGATAGTACGTTAAAGCACATTGTCAAATCATCAGGGAGTCCACTTACCGTCGGACGCGGAGATAGCCGGTCTGCCGCACATCCGCCGCGAGCAGATCACCCTCACCAAGTTCCTCGGCTCCGGCGCCTTCGGGGAGGTCTTCGAGGGCATCGCCAGGAACCTCAGTAGCGGAGACACCAAAGTCGCTGTTAAAGTGAGTACAAGTTAGAGTTTAGACTCTAACTACTGTTAGAGCAACAGTAGGTAGAATGAGAAATTAAGTCGCACGTTATTTATACATATATGTTATATATGTATAAATAACGTATAGTACCTACTCTATGTTCTATAATATCGCCCTTTTGCTTCAGTACCTAAGTGTTATCTCAAAAACCCAATTCTTGTTTTCTCGATTTAGAAAGCAACTTTTATGCCTTTAAAATTTAATTTAAGAAATAGGATACTTTTTAATTCACATTGAATATAAAAGGGGAGAGAACTCAGCGCAAAACGCGTTTCAAATGACTGCTGATTATTATCGGTCAAATTTTGAACGGAAGGTTGTCTTGCACCTGAAATAGTATGTACTATCAGAGAAGTTGATTCCTAAGCAGATCGGGGACCTACGTAGTTTGGTTGCGTTACGTCAAACCCAACCGACAGATCACAATGAACATTAATTCATGAAGCCCCAAGCGGCCACATCCGGCCGCGATAACAATGAAAAAGCTATTGTGTCTCGTTTTGCCACGACTGATGGGTTAAATTGACATATTCGACCAAATAACGTTGAACTATCAACTGCATAGGAATCAATTTCCTCGATGGTACACATTTCATTCATTCATTCATTTTAAAGGCCGGCAACGCACCTGCAGCTCTTCGAATGTTGCCAGTGTCCATGGGCAACGGTAGTTGCTTTCCATCAGGTCATCCGTTTGCTCATTTGTCTCCTTGTTGTATAAAAAAAAATCTCTCCATCCTTGCCAGACTCTCCGCAAAGGCGCCACAGAACAGGAGAAGAATGAGTTCCTCAAGGAGGCAGCGTTAATGTCAAACTTCAAGCACGAGCACATTCTCCGGCTGTTAGGCGTCTGCCTCGACAACGACCCCAACTACATCATCATGGAACTAATGGAAGGCGGGGATCTGCTCAGCTATTTGAGGGCGAAACGAGCTTCTCTGGTAAGTTGTTGGTGATTGACAAGGGGGTATGTTTTTGAGAGGGCTGTGTGAATATTTCGTTGATCGTTTATGATTGCATTGTAAGACAATCGCCTAGTGATTACAGCAGATGATTACTCAGTTACGTACGCTTCAACTTCTGTATCTGTAAATCTCCAAATATTAATACGACTCATATGTTTGTCCCCCATCAATGTTTTATGTTTAAATCATTTACCTTACTGGGTGGACATAACCACCGCGACTGCTGCTACTTATTGTTAATTGTTACATACAGACAACAATTATCTGTATGTAACAAAGAAGAACTCTCGAGAATTCTCCTGTGCCAAATCCCTCGCATGAGGCGAAATTGACGCTTCTATTCAGATCCATTGCGCGTCGGTGTAAATTGAGACTTATCACTTACTTATAGCACAGAGTACTATAATACTGGCGTAACAGAGAGACAATCGCCATACTTCATTTGGAACCCTTCTAACTCTAACTAAAACAGCGCCAGCACTAACAAGAGGAACTAACTCCACGCATAGTATTGAATATTGCTAAAATTACGTTTTTATCGCAATAGATGGCATTTTTATCACCGTACTCGGTCCATAGTAATAATAGTAATAATAGTAAAGTAATAGGTGGCGTTGACATACTTGTCAATAACTCAAGGCGGATTGTGGTGGATGGATTCAATGCAACTACATACTTGTACTTGCATTACCTACCCAAGCGGGAATTACATTTGACTATGCATTTTACACTTACCTGCCACAGGACCACTTACAAACTGTCTGCCCCACAGTTTCACCCGCGTTATATCGTTTTTTTTCCTGGGGTAAGAAATAGAATAGCCCATGTCGGTTCCCGGATGTCAAGCTAAAACCGTATACGCCAGTATTATAGTACTCTGACCGTACTAAATTTCATCAAAATCGGTACAGCAGTATACATTTGTTTGTGCGCACCGCGTTTTCACTTGAAATTTCAAGGGTTTTCGCGTGGGAATGAGATTTTTTCTCGCGGTTAAAAGCAGTTTGTCAGTCCCAAGTGACTATCTTAATTTCATCAAAATCGGTTCAACAGACAGATTTTAAAAGCTTGTATTTAACTTGAGCGTTTTCAAAATAAAGTGTACCATGGCTGAATTCATGGTTAAATTTTAAATGTTACATTTTTGATGAAATTTTGATTTAGATATTTTAAAGGTACAATATAGTTTATGGAAATTATATTTAATTGCTTGCAGATTAATTTATTTTACGAGAAATCATCAAATTAATTTGGCACTGTGAAAAAAGTGTCAGTTTTGTCACAGTCTTCAATGCTCATGTAACTATTAACTATGAAGAAAGACGCGAAATATTTAAATTGCGTTACGAAGATTATAAAATATATTATTTGAAAAATAGAATATTAAGTCGACTAATTGAAAATAATGCCAATTAAACTAGCTTTAAGTTCTGTTTTGTCACAACTGATGCCAAGGTAGCCGCTACTTTTTAACCGACTCCCAAAAACGAGGAGGTTATACGTTTGGCTGTGGAGATATATATATATATATATATATATATATATATATATATATATATATATATATATATATATATATATATATATATATATATATATATATATATATATATATATATATATATATATCTCCACAGCCAATATATATATATATTCCATATTTTCCATGTATGTTCAACGATTACTCCGCCGTTTGTGAACCGATTTTCAAAATTTTTATTTGTATTACTCCAATTTAGTACCATGTTCAGAAAAGTGGTGACCTGATGATGGGATCCATGAGTAATTGAGGGAACTCCTCAAAATTAAAATGGAAACATATGGTTTTTTTGGTTTCATATGAAGTATTCCAGGCATATTATGTTACCAAAAAGTAAAATTTTGCACCAGGATACACCATGGTTCGGAGGTGGTGAACAGAACTCCTTACTCCTTATAGATACACGTTTGGGGGTTTCGGCGTTGTCTTAAGAACTGAAAGCATATACTACTATTCAAATTTCATTAATCATCATCATCATCACCACCATTCCACCATACATCCATGAGTAATCGAGGGAACTCCTCAAAATTTATATGGAAACATATAGTGATTTCGATTTTATGAGAAGTATCCTAAGCACGTGCTACCAAAAAGCAAGATTTTGCAATTAGATACACCATGGTTCCGAAGGTGCTAAGGGAACTCCGGATTCCTTATGAATACAAGTTTGGGCTTTCGGAGTTCGTTTAAGAACTGAAGGCTTAAGCTACTATGCAACTTACATTCATCATTATCATCATCATCATCACTTCCACCAGTCACCACACCATGAAATATCTAATTACAACCCTATTATTGGTACTTTTAATCGTCTTTAAGATCGAAACCCGAATTTGTCGTACGATTAAAAAAATATATAATGTTATTTTAATGTTATAAATGATTCGACCTTAGTGTTTAAGTTACAAAGTTAGCAATTTGATCATAATTCATAACACTATGAGGTATGTTATTCTCCTGAAAATTTATAAGGACGATTATAGTTATATTTGACCATAATATTATATTATGTTGAGCTGACGAGTTTCCATTAGTGTAATGATAGAGAGAAAGTCACTGAACAGAACTTTAGGCCATGTTCACACCAAACCGACTGTGAGCCGCCAAATGTGAGCAGGCTCACTGTGAGCCCCAGTGTGAACGTGAAAATATACTGTATCGAATGTCCACGCCTACGCCTAGCGTAATGGCGTATTGTCGGTTAGGTGTGAACGAAAAAGTGAATATGTATGGAAATACAATAAATTGCGTAACGTTTGCTCATATTCGGCGGCTCACAGTCGGTTTGGTGTGAACACGGCCTTAGATCCATTAAAGAAAGGCGTATAAACATTAATTTTAGCAATTATGAAATGGTAGTGATCTCATATCATGAAAGTGTATCCTGGATCCAAAGTCACTAAGCATAACACATTAGTCTGTACAGAAAACCTAATAAATGACTAAAAATAGTGAAATTATTATTTTTAACAAAATATTAAAACCGACTTCCAGGGTAAAAACAATAATAACAAAACAGAACAAAAAAGTATTAAATAACATTTTTTACTCTTTAAAGTGCCTTAAGCATAATTTTCCTAGACCTCAACTATTTCTGTACATAATCTTCATTATTTTGAAGTCGGTACCAGTCTGAATATTAAAAATATTTTGTCATAGAACTCAGCATTCTTACCTGGTACCGTCTTCAAAATAATGTAGATTGTGTACAGAAACAGTCGAGGTTTAGGAAAATTATGCATAAGGCACTTTAAAGAGTAAAAATTATTATTTAATACTTTTTTGTTCATTATAAATTATTATTGTTTTTACCCTGGAAGTCGGTTTTAATTTTAAGATATAATAATGTATGTCGTTTAAATGGGCAAAGTGATTATTGTATTTCGGAACAGTCAAACCATTTTAAATATTGCATTCAAATTATTTGTACCCTTATTATTAAAAATAAGTAAAAGTTTATATTTTTCCTGTCGCAAAACAGGGGACAGTCGCAAAACCGATAGACCATATTTTATAAGGCTGGGTTTACATTGAAACCAAAAATTTACATGGTTAAAATAAATCCTTTTCCCCGCTTCTTTTTGCGACATTTGTGATTTTTTTTTGTCTCTGGGCCTCTTTTCTATTTTTCTCTATACCTCTGAGATCTTTTTTCGCTAATAAGTAGCATTTTAAAACCTAAAAATGTAAAATCTTATAATTACATGTAGACTTAGCTTTATGCTGTCATTTTGCGACTTTTCTTGTCAGCCTATATGTCACGAAGCACTATGTCGCAAAACTGACGTGACGTTCTCTTCTCAGTTTGTAATCAAAATTATATTCTGACGAAAACATTTGCCTACACTGATGATCAAATATAAATAACGTTTTATTGATACATTGCTTATCTTCTGAAAACAGTTAAATGATGTAAACTAGCCTGTATCAAGTAGATAATGTATCTCAAACCAGACAGTAGAAATCTTGACGGCCGTTACACTCACAAGACATGTCTATTTTACTCAAAATCTATTAGAAAAATAGCTTTATAAAAATGCCAGACAGTGAATATAAAGGTTGATGAAGCCATTTAAAAAATTCAAATAGTCATCTAAAGTTTTCAAAGGTCATTTTTACCGTGACAAACCCGACATGTCCGGTCGGCACCACTTCTTAAGATATTTTTTTAAATCAAATTGTATTTATATGAGCATTACAGTTAAATTATGAACTATATACGACGATTTGCATATAAAAGTACTTTCAAACGATACTTAAACCTATGGTACCCTAGTATAAAATTTTTGAGAAAAGCTTCTATAACATCGAGGAATTTGAGAGGGGACACGCCAAAAACTGACGCCTTGGTTTTGAAAATGATCAATTTAAAAATATTACGCAAAGTATAGTGAATTTAATAGTTTGAATTTATAAGGTTATGATGTGCTTATTACTTGTCAAGCATTACAATAATTAGCCACATATAAATTTTACTTGTTATTCGACTTCAAACACGGGGGACAGGCCAAAAGTGAGGGGTACACTTTTTTTTTAAAACGCTCAACTAATGATTTTTGCAAAAATATCGATATTCGATATCAAAATTATGACGGAAATCACTAGAACAAGACAAGATCCTGACGTATTTTATCTGTGATTTTATTTTGAAGGATGTGCGCCATCTAGCTGAGTAAAGAATACTACGTGACTAGGTCTTTAACTTCAGGGTTTGGATTGAATTTGATCAAATGTTGTTGCAATAAATCAATAGAGGGAGCGTTAAAATTCGAAAAATAGAAAAACTGATTTAGATGGCTAAACGTCGATTGATTGTGACAAATTCAGAACTGGAGGATTCTATTTTGAATAAAAGATATTACTAGTGCTCTAAAACTAGGAATAATACTAATAAGTTGAAATTTTTTTTAAAATGTGGTAAGTAGTGCCATCTGTAAGAATTTATACGTAATTAAAAGTAGAATGTATGTAGCTGACAGGACATGCTTATAGGACCAATGTCTCACAATCCATTATTTAACCCCCAGTACACGGAAGACTCTCTCACCCTGCTCGACTTACTGAACATGTGTGTGGACGTAACCCGTGGCTGCCGGTACCTTGAAGAAATGCACTTCGTCCACCGAGATCTCGCGGCACGCAACTGCTTGGTCGCCAGTCGCGCCGCGCGACGCGTCGTCAAGATAGGCGACTTCGGCCTCGCTAGGGATATCTATAAGAACGACTATTATAGGAAAGAGGGTGAAGGTAAGCCATATTCTAAAACAAATTATTTTTTTAAAATCTTTTAAAAATTATGTTATACCTAAATACCGCCGCACTCAAAGTTTAATGATGATTAAACTTCAATTGAATGAAGAGTTTGACAGTTAATGTATGGGACTTATGTCAAAATCTTCATTTAATTACAGTTAAGTATTTAATGTTCGTCTCTGAGTGCGGCGCAGTTACTGTAAAATGTAAATGTCGCAGTCATCTGGTTCATTCTGCGATTCGATTGAATGACTAGCGCATTCATTTAATGACACCATTCAATTAAATGACTCGGCCGAACGTCGATTGAACGATCGTCACTCAACGTCTAACTAGTAAGCGATTTGTAACATAGCCCTTTGAAGATAGCGGACATGAAATCAGTCAATAAATTGAACATAATTCATTTTTTTCCCACTGCAGCCACAGCTGAAAGTGCTTTATTTGTAATAAAATAATATAAAAGCGAGGATTTACTTATAACTACTCCGTCAACGGCTACTAAAAAAAATATAGCATCCCATTTAACGACTTCACTATATGACTTTTAGTCAAGACGTTAAACGTCACTGTCAATATCTTAACGAGTTGTCTTTTAGTCATTCAATTGAATGGTGTCATTCAATGAATGCACTAGTCATTCAATCGAATCGCATATTAAACCAGATGACTGCGACATAAATAATAATATATCGTCCAAGTATCATATTGCAAGTGGTCGAGAAGTCAGCGTAATTTAATCGGCAGATAAATTACGCTAGCAGCTATCCACGCCTCCATATCATATATAAATAAATCATCCTTGTAGGTCTTTACAATGCCATTGCAAAAAAAATCGATATAAGTTTACTGAGTTCAAAAATAAGAGAACAAATTTTCTTTGGCAGTCTTCGTCTATCTTTGTCAGTTAGAAGTGGAATTATTTTTATTTGATTAATACAGTTTAAATAGTGCATACTTAGAATAGCGTTATTACTCTATAATTTAATTCATTTACCTGATCAAACTACTTTTTTCCTAATCATGAGCCACATTATCTTGCAGGTCTGCTGCCGGTGCGGTGGATGGCTGTGGAGTGTCTGATGGACGGAGTGTTCACCTGCCAGTCTGACGTCTGGGCCTGGGGAGTGCTGTGCGGAGAGGTGAGTTAAAGTCGTAGGTTACACGCTCAATCTGGCATCAGTTCAGTCCATCAATCTGAGATTGTCGCCAGAGTGATGAGAAACTGAATGTGTAACCTGCATCAAAGAAATGATGAGATTCTCTTTTTTGTCGCTAGGGGACAGATCACAGAACTGACTTACAATAACCACCAGCTACCCTAGCACGGGGATTGAAATTTATTTCCGATCTTCGTAGACAAAATATAACTATAGTTTTTTTGATAAAAGATTCTACGTCTGAAATAAATAAGGTCGTAGATTCATTGTCAATGTTATTTTATTTTTAAGTGCATTTTATGAACTGTTTTTATTACCCATTGTTTAGCGTGGGAAAATTGATAATTCCACCCTCAATGAATCTACATCGCCAAAGTCATAGAAAGTGCTAGACAAATTTTGTAACATTTTATAAAATCCGAACTCGCAAAACAATAGGTCGTAAAAGTTGCTCGAAAAACTTACATTAAAAATGCATTAAAAATTATTTCTGTTGTCGATGAATCTGCGACCTTATTTTCTTTAAAACAGGAACTATTATCTAAGAAACTATAGTTATTTCTTGTCTTTATTTATGTCTTCGAGATCGACAATCCCCATGCTAGGGCAGCAGCAGGCTTAACATGGTCACCATAGAAAGTTATATTCTTACGGTCAAGTGGACAGTGATGGATTAACAAAGGAATCTGTCAGTACTCAGTCCGCAAAAACTGTCATCGTTTCTATTCTTTCGCATTTCTACTGTGGTCTGTGGCCAATGGCCATGCTAAGGCTGCCGGTGACTTCGTGATTTGAAAACAAAAATATAGCAAGACGGCATGCCAAACTGAATGGCTATAAGTGTTGAGCTTCAAATGACTATCTTCAGTAACACACGAATATCATACAACTAATATTAAGCATATTAGTAATTAGTTACTTGTGGCTAAGGAAAATGCATGATTCAATACCCACATTCCAAGCACTTATAAATGACTGGATAATATGTTAACACCACGTGCTATGGGCATGTGGTTTTAACATAGACGAGCTCTGTGGCTCAATGGGTAGAGTGTGTGACAGCTCAAGCCAAGGGTCGCGGGTTCGAATCCCGCCGACGGAACAAAAAGTTTTTCAATATTTCTGGGTCATGAATGTGTATTAAATATGTGTATGATATAATAAAAATTAAAAATCTTAAATATATGTATAGTATAAAAGTATTAAATATATTTCCGTTGTCTGGTACCCGTAACACAAGTCCTTCAGATACTTAGCACGGGGCCAGACTGACGTGGTGTGAAGCATCCATAGATATTATTATTATAGTCATTACTCATTACAATACGAATAGTGACAACGATCACATTACTTGTTTCTCATTACAGATTCTATCGCTCGGTCAGCAGCCGTACCCGGCGCGTACTAACCGGCAGGTTCTGGCGTACGTGCGAGCGGGCGGCACGCCCGACAGACCGCCCAACTGCCCTTCCGCATTGTGAGTGTTGAAGTAACATACATACTGAAATAATGTAATATTGTTAGTAGAAAATAGTAGTAATATTTACGTAGTGTCGTTACTTTTTAACAGTACATCATATGGTAATTTTAACGCTACTTCAATCTGGCCGAAATAGGCTTATTACAAAATTTATTTCGTTACAAACAATAGTCAGGGAGCCCTAGAACTATTTTTTTTTTACTATCAAGCTAATTTTTTGCGAGTAGCATCATTTTGATAAGACAAACAACATTTGACAAACAAGATGGTCCTAAAATATGGAATGTTCTATTTGTAGGACAATGTTACTCTTAAATTATACAACTATTAACCTACCAATATACAAAAAATCGTCTCTGTTAACTAAAAACTATCTCTGTTAGCTACCACTTTCAAGATTTTTCGCAGATAAAAATGTTGTTTGTCTTATCAAAATGAAGCTACTCACAAAAAATTTGCTTGATAGTAAGTAATAAAAAAAAGTTGTTCTAGGGCTCCCTGACTATAATATCTACCATACATAGGCTGCTATTTATGTATCCGAAACTGGCCACTTACAAGAACAATATTTAAAAAGTAATTACAACATTTGAAAATAGAACTCTTTGGTTGAAGAATACATTTTGTTTCATGTGACTGTCAATTATTTTTCCATTGTGGCGTCATTTTGAAAATTGCGTGTCTTCATTTGCCATGGATTTAACGCGTGAACATTTTCGTGCAATGATTTACTACGATTTTCGGCGTGGGCTAAATCAACAACAGTGCTTTATTCAACTCACCGCAACTTTTGGAGATGAAGCACCATCAAAAACCACTGTTTATCACTGGTACAGTGAGTTTAATCGTGGGCGGTCTATGCTCACGGATGAAAATAAAGAAGGTCGCCCAAAAACGACGAGCATACATAAGATATTACACGAACATTTGGCTGTAAAAAAAATATGTTCGCGTTGGATTCCGCACAACTTGACAATCGATCAAAAACGGGCTCGTGTCGATTGGTGCAAAAAAATGATAAAAAAATACAACCGTGGTACGTCAAAAGCCGTTTATAATATCTACACAGGTGATGAATCTTGGATCTATGCATATGACCCCGAAACTAAACAACAGTCAACGGTGTGGGTGTTCCAAGATGAGCCGAAACCAACAAAAGTTACTCGTGCAAAAAGTACTTTGAAGCAAATGGTCGCCTGTTTTTTTGGAATTAATGGAGATGTGGCTACAGTGCCATTAGAGAATCGTAAAACGGTTAATTCTGAATGGTATACGACCATTTGTTTACCAGAAGTCTTTGAAGAAATAAGAAAGGACAACCGACAACGCAGAATCATATTACATCACGACAATGCTAGCTGTCACACCTCAGCTGAAACAACTCAGTTTTTGGAGGGTCAAAAGATCGAATTGACTGGTCATCCGCCGTACAGCCCTGATTTGGCACCTAACGATTTCTTTTTATTTCCATACGCGAAGAACAAATTACGTGGTCAACGTTTTTCGAGCCGCGAAGAGGCTGTTGATGCGTTCAAAATGCACGTTTTGGAGATACCTCAATCAGAATGGAAAAAGTGCTATGAAAATTGGTTCCAGCGTATGCAAAAGTGTGTCGATCATCGCGGCGAATATTTTGAAAAGCAATAAAACCATATTAAATGATATATGTTTGTTTCTTTTTTTAATTCCGGATACATAAATAGCAGCCCTCGTATTTATCCGAAAAGCCGACCTTCGGAAATATCTTTACTGTCTATACTCTAATTGCATATAGTTCAAATATAGTAAAGTAACAACGAAATGTACACCAGTAATAATAATATTTTCAAACCTTCACTAACTTATTCCAGTTACGAGCTCCTCCAAAAATGCTGGAGCTACAACGCGGAGCTGCGGCCGTCGTTCCGGCAATGTCTCGAAGTGGTCTGCGAGCTTCGAGACAAGACTTCGCCCAACATCACCCTGACTGCCACGCCGCAGCCCGCGCCGCAGTACCTCACACTACTGCCAGATGGTAAGCACTTGCTTTTCGGGTATTCCGCTAAAAAATCAGCAACAACTAACAACATATGCATAAGACTTACTTTTCCATAAAAAAGAGCAAAATGTTCCATATATAAAAACTCAAGCTAGGAATCCACTAAACAACATTTGTTGCCAAGAAACGGCAACATGCTGGGCAACGTTGCACAACTGACAACAGCGAGGCTGTCGCGCAAAATAAAAAACTGGCAACACTGTAAAAGAAAGTTGCAAGCTTATTTTCAAAATTATGTCTAGTAGATACGCAGCTTTATGCTGCGTTTCCACCAGAGATGTGTTGCGAGGAATGTGTTTTTGAGAACCAATAGAATCGCTTCATTGACGTGAACTTGCCCTGACATCGCTCAGCGTGGCGATGGCTCTTAAAAACACATTCCTCGCAACACATCTCTGGTGGAAACGCAGCCTTATTTATGGTCATGTTACTTACCGCTTTAACACTGGGCTGCATGTACGCACAGATCTCGGTATATGCTTGTGCCTTCGAATATTTCAACCATATAATTTTTAGTTCAAAACACATCTTACTTGAATTTGAAACCGTAACGATCTTAACTTTTCATTACAACGTAATACCTTTCCACTTTTCAATTCAAAATCATTCAATTTTACCCGGTTTTTGAGGCTTCCGAGTTCCGACTTGAGTTTGTCTATTCAATAGCGCTTTTGATTAGCTAACTTTAACAACGCCATTGATATTAATTTGAGAATATAAACTCCAGCCAAAAAAAAAAACAGGGCATTAGCCTTTTCAGACTAATATCTGAGTAAACAGAACTAACGAGTAGGCCGACTCAGAGATCTCGAATACGTTTGACGTAGTATGTGAAATGGGCCGGCGAGCGCCGTTCTAAGGGCGAAGCCAAACGAGCGTAATTTGTGAGTTGTGAGTCGCAGAATTTCTGCCGGGCAGAATTCTGCTGCATTCAGTTTCATACAAAAGTCCTGTTTGATTCACACGAGCGTAATTTTGTGAGTCGTGATTTGTATGAAAAAAATTCTGCCCGGCAGAAATTCTGCGGCTCACGACACAAATTACGCTCGTTTGGCTTCGCCCTAAGGGTGCGTCCACATTTGTATCATTTGCGCGATCAGATCCCCGATCAGATCTCCGTCGCGTATCATCGAAGCGTGTCAAAATGATACGCGTATCATGATACGCCCCGATCGCTATTAACCACGTATCTAATACATGCCGTATCAAATACTCGCATGATCGGCAGAATGATCTAATAGGCGTCCACACTATGACACGCATACTTGATACGGCGCGATGATCGCGACGGAGATCTGATCGCGCAAATGATACAAATGTGGACGCACCGTAATGCGCTTGCATAGTGAAACGCGCCCAACTCACGTAGATACGCCCGTTTGTTCGAAGTCGAGGTACTCCTTAGTTCTGTACTTCTGTCTACTCTGCTAATATTATCCGCTATAATGTGATGTGTTGTGCATGTGACAGCATGTGACGGCGTCGACAACCGCACCTACCTGCTGGACGAGAATGACAACACATGCATAGGTTCGTTCATTATCATCACTTGTTTTTAAATATTATAATTATTTTATGTTTCTACTAGAATGATAATCATTCTAAAACAAAATAATAGCATGTCGGCTTATTAATAAAGTGACTAAGGAATTTCGTACTTTATCCATATTTTTGAAGAGTTAAAATCATTTTATGCCTAACTATACAGTTATTTTCTCATATTGGGACGTTTATATTCAGCCGGCAAAATTACCATGAATACTTCTGCGGCAGTAACGACGCGAGTGAGCGTTTACATAATATTTTAGCCTGTGCATTTAGCCCTCTACATACTTGCCGCGTCGGGCAGCGGCAACGGCATCACGAGTGACTATTTACATTCTCGTGCCTAATTTCCTGCTCGACAGGGCTGAATGTAAACGGTCCATAACATAAATTTTAGCTCAAATCCATGCAAGTGGACCCGGAAATCTTGACAAATAACTTTGAATAAATAACAATTCGCAGACGAAGACTTCCCGGAGCAACAAATGGAGCCGTCGCATTTGCTGCCGCGGCCGCTGAAATACATCGAGCTGCGGTACGACAGCGACGCGGACGCGATACGCGACGGCTACGAGATACCGCGGACGCCATTCTCCCGCCACAGCATAGTGGGCGTGGCCCCCAACAGGCTGATAAAACCGCTATATCGTACGCACTCGCTGCGTGCGCGCCCGCCGAACGCGACCATTATCCCCCTGCGCAACGGCATCGTGAAGCGAGCGTCCCTGTGCGGGGATTTCCGCACCGATTTGCTCGACAACCCCATTCGGGAAATCCCCACCTTTAGGGGCAATTTCCGGGATACACCCAGCTCGAGAAGCTCATTTAGAAGCCGGGGTAGTCCCGGCTCGTCCCGCGACAGCGAAAGACACTTCGACGGCCACGTCAAGACGCCGTTTTAAAACTGTGATATTAGAAATTTTAATTCCACCGATAGATCTGATTCGTTTTTATTGAATATTTATTTATTTAATACTAATTTTTATCTGTAAATAGGAGATTTTTGTACATAGTAGAGGTAGTTGGAGGGTGAATCAAACGAATGAGTAGCGATTTTGCATTTATTTATAGTATGCTAGATCATAAAGTAGTAAAAAATATTTAAGGTTCTTTAGTGGTCTTCTTGGCTAATAAAGTTTACACACGTAAACTATCGTGTTTCCTTTCCTATCTGAATAATTTTTGTGGCCAAAATATTGAACAAAAGTAGAAGTAGATAAAGAATTTTAAAAAACATATGCTCCAGTGGACAAAACAAGCCTATTCAACCCGAATGCGTGCACTATTTTCAGTCAAATTTCTAAACCACAAATTGTTGGTGTTACGACACTAAAAGCAATCTATCGTTTATTAGACACTAGCGGTTTTTACAAACATTTTCTTAACGTTAAGACAAACTTGACTGTAAGCATTAATTGTATTTGTTTAGGATGACAAAACGCTGTAAAAGAAGCATCCTTATTTTTTCAGAGTCTCACGGTTGAATTCGTATTTTAAAGAATCTACACGTACATAACATTTTGATATAATTGTAACCATAGAAACAGATAATAATATTATAGTCACTACAACAATGTCACTATAATTTTTATCAGCAATAAATGATACAAGAATATACCAATTTTGGTACTTACCTACACATATTAATTTGATTCTTCCCCGATGCTTTTATATAACACAACAAAATAATAATATACGATACAAAGCATCGACATTTACTTTATTGCATTATATTTTATGTCACCTACAGGCTACAGCCTATAAATATAAGTTAATTTCTAAACGATAATAGTAATTTATCCTATCGCCCACAGAATGTGGGAGATATCCAAAATGGATACGTTACACGCGCACTAGTCATTGGTAAAATGTTTATACAAAGATAGCATTTATCCAAAGGGGCCTTTTTTTATAACGCCAACTGCAGGGTATTCACAATTATTCCGTTCATTCGCGCGGTTATTGGTCAACAGTTAGCCCGCGATATTTTAATGGCTGTCGCGCGAGAAATTCTCATATTACGCATAGTAAATCAAGCCCCTGGATAATATATTTTTTTGTAACAGTGTAATTAGTAACCCCTTGACTCCAGTGCAATTTTTCAAAGTATTGTAACTATTAAATTAAACTAATTTAAACTATAAAAATCTCTTTACATAAATAGAAAGGAACATACGATATATGTACGAGTCATTTCTTCTCTTTAATTTTAACCGTCGGCCGCTTCTTCTTCTTTCACCCTCTTAACCTGTAAAAAAACATCGTATTTAACAAAAGTGAAAAAAAAAACTTGTCGGTTTACACACAAAAGAAAGCGGAAATACGTTATTTTTATAAACGCGACTTAATGGCAAAGTTTCGCCTACCTCAATTTTGTTAATGCCAAAAACACAACTAAAGTGGGCGGAGCTTGATTAGCTGTTGTAGGCGGTAGTTTAGCGATCACTTTAGGCTGCCTTCACATTACGTCGCCAGTGGTGCGGCAGCCGCGCGACTTCCATACTAAAACGAGCCGCGCGGCAGCCGCGCGACTCTCTTTTATATGAAGTTGCTGCAACGCTGCTGCCGCACTGCTTGCGACGTAATGTGAAGGCGCTCTTAGTTGCGTCAAACATGACGCAACTAAAGTGAGCGTCGCTAAACATGGTCAGTACTTTGGAGTAATGGTGGAGTCGTTGGGCAGTTACGTGGTCATTGTAAAAAAAATATTCAAAATGGGTATCAAGATAAACTTTTGAAACGTCGTATCCACAACGATTCCACCGGTGGAACGTGGCCACTTTGATGTAGCCGTGAGCGGTAACGTGATCGTTACCTGTTTAATGTGATCAGTCGTGGGCAGCGCGGGTTGATCATCATCTTGCGCGTCGTCGCGGCTGTTCTCGTGTAGGAGCACGTACTCGCGCGCGCTGAACCCGAACTTGACCACGTCGCGCTCCAACAGCTCGACGTAGCGACGAGGATCGATCTTCTTGTTGTTCACGAAAGTTCCGTTCGCCGAGTCTGAGGAGTTTCAAGCCATAAGTTTAATTAATTTGTATTACACTGTACTTATATGCCAACACGGAATGGTCATACAGTTTAGGACGGAAAAAAAGTGTGTCAGCTCCGACGCACGACTGGAGTTTACTCCTTAAGTACGAGTATCTAATCATACGCAAAAAGAGTTTATTCAACTGAAAAAAGATTAATATCATATGAAATCAGATGTTCCGGCAATATTATCTACACCCCTTTCTGTCATAGTTATTTCAAAATACTTTTAGTTCACTTTAGCCAGTATAATGATAAAAATTATAACTTCACAATAACAATATTAATTATTGATATTTATAACAAAAATAGCAATATAAATACATCGACACTGATAGAAACAAACAAGCCAATTAACAATAAATAAATAAATAAAAGCCCAATAACTTAAAGTATATAAGTATAGTCGCCTATACAGCATACCATATGTACGTCTTAATCATAAAGTTAATATACCTATCGGAATACAATATTATATAATAATATAATTATATAATAATATAATATAATATTCCGATAGGTATATTACCTTTATGGTCTTAATACACTCACAGCCAAATTAGAAAGTTGCGCACTAAAGGTGCGCACCAAAAACGTGACACATTTTCGTTACTTGTTAGTAGGTTTTACCCCTCGGATTTTTCTCATACCGGGCGCCTTATATATGAAAATCGATTCTTAAGGAGTGAACCCCAAAAACATAAGACTACAAAGAAATGTTCGAGCGCTTACAGACGAAAGGCAAACTGCCGTGGACGCGTGCCGTCGACAAATGCCGTTAGTCTGTAAGAACCTTACTTCAAAAACTATTTTAAGAATAAGTATACTTTTATTTCCAGCATCACACAATACATCGTAATCAATGGTAAAGTTTTTCATTTTATTTTATAATGCTCTGTGATGCCAAAAATTGGCCCCAGCTCTGCAAACTTTAGTAATCGAAGTAGGTACCGAGATCAATAATGTAGGGTCTGACGCGTCGCCCCTGCGTGCCGTCGGGCCGGTCGAAGGGCGTGGCCCTGTACTGCAGGGCGGCGTGCTGCTTGCTGATGGAAGGGTGGTCCAGGGCGATATCCACAACCTTCTTATCGCGCCCGATCACGAAACAGGACTGACGGTGAATGTATAGTATCGGCAACGCCTTGTCACCTTTGAATGGGTAAAATCTGAAAAATACAACACATATAGGAAAATACAATACATAGCGGTACTAATTAACCGGCCATAGTTCTGCTATTTAATCCTTCGGTCGCGGATTCTTGGAAATCTATTGTTATTCTATTGTTGTCCCGATCAACGGTGCTCTTATGGGGCTTGAAGGAATAAAGTTTAAACTAATAAGTTTAAACTACATTTGTGTGTTACCTGCCTCAATTTCACCAAGGACTATTAACGATCGAATTAGTATCATGTTACCTCTTTCGTTTTTCTTATGAATGAAAGAGAAGACATTTTAACAAGCAGTTAGCACTAACAGACGTTGGTGAAATTGGGGCTAAAACACCCTTGTAAACTGTTTCTACTGTTAATGCAACTTCAGAAAATAAACTGAGAAATCAAGATTCTCAGATACGTATCATTAAGCTGTTACAAAGTTGATAACATCCTAGTGGGTGAAGAGATAATAACACGAGACTAATGTTTGTCTTTCATATGGTTGAATGATTGAATAAAAAAAATTAGAACTGTATTTTAAATGACCATTCCAAAACGTTATAAATAGAGACCGGATTATATGCAACATAAAAAGCTTGTTATATGCATGCAAATATGCATGAAAGATGCTTGAAATATGCACGGAAATTGGCAGAATATGCAAATTTAAATGACAATATGCAAATTCAAAATCTGCATACAATTATTAGTAAATTATTATTTTTTGATAGGCGATAACCTATTATCGCCTATCATATTGGTACAGTAACATCAAGGAAAAGTTCTACCATCCCATTAATTTGTAGTTGGCAAGCGCGACGTTCTCCTGGCTCTTTCATTTTACTATCGTAACTGTCAAAACAAAAGACGCGCACGGCTACTGACTGCATTCGAAATGCAGTAAAAGTCGCAACTATTACTCAATAGCCCATATTATGTTTTTGTTATTATTGTTATAGTCCGCGCGGAACTAGTTGACCGCTCTGCCGGTATGTGAGTATACGGGCAGAGCGGCCAACTAGTTGCGCGCGGACCATAACTGTTATTTTTATTAAATTTGGTCGCATTTCGTAGCGCAGGGTTAGTGAAAAATGTTGTAAATGTACCAAAAACATGCACCATAACTAGATCTTAGGTAAAATATGCTATTACCGCTGAGAATGGCTAAAATATGCAAATGCATATGCAGATATGCAAATGCATATAATCCGGTCTCTAGTTATAAAATATGTCATTGATAAACTTACCTCCACCTACGTTTAGGTTGCTTAGCATCGTCGGGTTCTGTGTACTTTATAACCACACCGTTGACGGTATTCGCATCAGCCGTCAGTTTGCCTGACAGACCAAAGTTTGGCTTCTCCTTCTCTCCCTCCTTATTGTCTCCCTCTTTCTTCATTTCAGTCTTACCCCAACTGTACTCTTTCTTTTCGTCTGCATTGTCAAATCTAGAACAAAATAATGTTAACATACTTTACTCAAAAAACTCAAACTCAAAATTTTTATTCAGAATAAATTTTTGCAAATATTTTCTGAAAGTCTACATGATGCCTACCATCGGTTCGGGAACTAACCCGGCGAGAAGAACCGGCGTAAGAAACTCGCAGGGGGCCCACTTTATTTACCAAAAAAAGTGAGAAAAAAATTAATCTTTTAAAATAAAGCTTACAATGCTGTAACTTAAAATTATACAATGTCAACATACCGCTCGTTTAATAAAAAAAAATGTAACTCAAAAAACATGGATTTGATGATTTTCTAATAAAACGCGTATTCATTGCGTAAAGATTAGGTAGAATTCAACAGCCGTGCTGTTTGGACCAAAATGAGCGAGACGCGCGACCGTCACTCTCTTTTCAATGAAAGGATTAGACAATTCGATTCTAGTAAAGTGGAGTGATTCAGTGTTGCATCGACAGTGACTGAAGGAAGGTAGTGTTCTTGTTTGGTATAAGCTGGTGTAACTTGAAATAAATTTGTTTTGGAATAAAAGATAACCATGAAATTTCACATTATTTAATAATAAAATGCATGATCTTTGAGATACTTCGTTTTTTTAGAAAAATATCGTAATGATGATGTGAATTAATTCTGTTTTGTGTTAAAACTCCAATATTCTCCAAGAATTATTACATAATACTTCAGTTTTGTTTTTAAAATTACGCTACAGCCATTGGAGTAATTGAGTCATCATCGTTTTATTATAAAAAATAATATTGCCTGAGATAGCATTATTCTGATTTACTTCTTTTTATCATTTATATGAATAGAAAAAACGTATGAATAATTGTTTAAAACGTAATGTTGTTTATCCCGAATTTCGTCCTATTGTCATAAAAATAGCCTTAAATGAAAGGTAATTAAATAACCTACTATAAAAAACACAAAAAAGGGTTTTTTATGCAAAAAGTTTAAATAAGTCATAAAGTTTCTAAAAAAATAGACAAAACACGTGCAAATTTTACAACAGCTATGAAGGTATTGTATTTTTTTTTACAAACAGCCCCCATAATCCTTTATTTTTGTTTAATGTATGCAAAGACTTTGAGTTAAGCTGTAATACAACATTTCTGTAAAAAAAAGATGACAGTTGTAAAATTTGCACGTGTTTGTTTCTTTTTTAGAAACTTTATGACTTTTTAAAACTTTTTGAATAAAAAATTAACCTTTTTTGTGTTTTTAAATTCAGGTCACAAATATAGCCCAGACCAGTATGTCACCCTTATTCCCTTATCAAAAACGCAAGAAAGAGTGTACCTGCAATAAATTATTGTACATGAAATGTCTTATGAATCATAATATAAAGACTTAAAATCTCTTCAAGAAGAGTGGGGTTACAATTTCAATATTGACACAGAAGGAAGAACAGCAAAGAGTAAGAGATAAAAGTTTTACAGATGGTGAAATCGGAACCAACGCATTTTTATTATAAAACTTCATAATAATATAATGATACTAATTTTAAGCAAGTTGATGTGAGGAATAAGAGAAAAAAAAAATGCACCGAATATCACAAATTACTTTAATAAGAGCTTACAGCCAAAAACAACAATAATTAAGGTGGCGACTAAACCCAAATTTTCAATTTTATAATTATAACATTGTTTTTTATTTGAAGAAAATTATTAATTATTATTAAAAAGTATTAATATTTTAGCAAATAATTTAGGTAACTAAATAATTATCATACTTTTTGCTAAAATAATAATTATTAATACTTTTTAATAATAATTTATAATTTTCTTTATATAGTATTGCAAGTACTTATAATTTCTTTGTTTCATTTGAATATTCTAGTTTAGCTAGTACAAAATGCCTAACCCTAGATTACTAACCTTCGTCGATTCGACGACGCGGTTTAAAAAAAATCTTTCTAACTTTTGCGCGCGCGATCGCACTTCTTCCATACTCTAGCTTGATCTAGGGTGCAAGATTTAATTTAATTTGCTAATTATAAAGTACCTAACCTGTAATAATTTGGTTTTACTTATGGCCTAGGAATTAGGAACCCTTCATAGTAGGACCTTCACCGAGCTGGTCAATGGATGAAAAGTATGTTATATTCAATTACGTATGTCAACAAATTTATTGCAAGTGGGTTGCCTGAAAAATTTCAGTCCAGAATAAAAAAAAAAGTGTGTCAGCTCCAACGCACGACTGGAGTTTACTCCTTAAGTACGAGTATAGCAATATAAATACATCGACACTGATAGAAACAAACAAGCCCAATAACATATAGTATATAGGTATAGTCGCCTGTACAGCATACCATATGTACGTCTTAATCATAAAGTTAATATACCTATCGGAATATAATATTATATAATAATATCAAAAAAAAAATAATAATAATATAATTATATAATAATATAATTATATAATGATATAATATAATATTCCGATAGGTATATTACCTTTATGGTCTTAATACACTCACAGCCAAATTAGAAAGTTGCGCACTAAAGGTGCGCACCAAAAACGTGACACGATTTTTCGTTACTTGTTAGTAGGTTTTACCCCTCGGATTTTTCTCATACCGGGCGCCTTATATATGAAAATCGATTCTTAAGGAGTAAACTCCAAAAGTTTTTTTTTTTTTTTATATTTCGCTGGTTTGGTTATTAGACAAAGTCTATACCAATCGAAAGTATGGAATCCGTAGAATATGAAAGCGTTAGGTTGTCTATTTTTTTCCTGTCACAAATCTTGGGTAGGCAGGTAAATCGATACTAGTACCGGTCTGGTTAATGCTTAAGCCTTATAAATGCATATTTATTATTCTACTGGATTTATACTTTCGATGGATTTGGAATTCGATGAGTCTATTAACCAAACCAGAGAAATGTATTTTATTTTTATTTTGGACTGAAATTTCTTAGGCAAACCCACTTGCAATAAATTTATTGACATACGTAATCAAATATAAAATACTTTTCATCCATTAACCAGCTCGGTGAAAGTCCTACGAGTATGAAGGGATCCTAGGCCATTAGATAGGTAAAGTTATTTTAATGCAAGATTCGTCAACTAGATTATTGGTTTATCAGTCTCCAGGAGACCAGTATTCTAGTTTAGTAGAATGTTTTAATGTTTAAGTTTGGTGTAGAATTATTAAAAATAATTAATAATAGTAAATTTTCCAAACCAAATTTGGTTTCATTTATAAACAAATTATTAATTCCTATATTATTTTTTGTTATTGAAATGATGCAATAATAGGTACATGAGATATCTACACTTTGTCAATATTGAATGGTAATAAAACGAATTATTAAGATGACACGGTCGCGCGGGGCCTACGACTGTCGTCGGTCGCGCGCGTCTGTCGTAGGCCCCGCGCGACCGTGTCAAAGTTATATGGTACGGTCGCGCGCGGCTTACGACAGTCGTAGGCCGCGCGCGTCAGTCGCGGGCCTCGGAAGCGGTGCCATACATTTTCATACGCTGACTATGGTCGCGAGCGGCCGACGACAGTCGTAGGTCGTGCGCGACCGCGATCGATCGCGATGCACGGAATTGTACCTTAAGTCGTTTATGTAGATGAGAAAAAGGAATGGACCTAAAGTTGATTACATTAAATGGAGTTGATTACATTAAGTCACCACTTAGCCACATTCTAAATTTATCTATAGAATCTGGGATATTTCCAGAAAAATTAAAAACAAGTATAATAAAACCAATATTTAAGAAAAATAATAAAGAGAACCTTGAAATCTATAGGCCTATTGCCCTCGTGCCTATCTTTTCCAAAGTATACGAAAAACATTTATATAATACCATTTACTGTTATTTAGAGCAACAAAATATTCTTGCCAATGAACAAAAGGGATTTCGACGAGATAAGAGCATAAACCTTGCCATATATGAATTTTTAGAGATAGTTATGACGAATGTGGATAAAAGAATACCAATTTGCGCATTATTTATGGACATGACGCAGACATTTGATTTTGTAGATCATAACATTTTGCTATTTAGGCTTGAGGCATATGGTATTAGGGGAAATACTTTAAAACTCATAGAAAGCTTTCTAAAGAATCGCACTCAATATACAAAAATAGTTAGAATTAACGCTAGAACTAAAATAGAAAAAGAATATCTCTCCAAAGCGCTAAAATTACTATACGGTGTACCGCAAGGAAGTGTGTTAGGTCCACTTTTATTTATATTAATGATCTCCCAAAAGCAACTCCTAACCCAATGTCACTTTTTGTTGATGACAGTACAGCTGCAATTAAATGTGAGGATATCAAAACATATGAACAAGATATAAATAATACACTAAGGGACATAATTAAATGGTTAGATACAAACAATATAAAAGCAAATTTAGAAAAGACAAAACTTATCCAGTTTAAGCAACGCGTAAATGTACCCAAGCTTAATATTAACTATAAATCTGAGTCAATTTCTGAAGTACAAACTACTAAATTTCTTGGACTCACAATAGACAGTAAACTATCATGGAAAGCTCATATTGAACAACTTTGTAAAAAAATAAATAAATCAGTTTATGCACTTCATGAATTATCTAAAATCTCAAGCGACAGTACAACAGTAACTGCATATAACGGACTAGTGGTCTCAATACTAAGGTATGGCGTAATACTCTGGGGAAACTGAACAGAAGTTGACATAATTTTTAAGGCACAAAAGCGATGCTTAAGAGCTATGTTTGGACTGTCATCGGCCGATACCTGTAAACCATTTTTTGTTAAATATAAAATTCTAACTCTCACGTGTCTGTATATTTATGAGGTAGCAACTTTTGTCAAACAAAATCCAAATCTTTTTGAGCTAGCCTCGATAGCGAGCAACAGGCGTCAACGTGATACATACCGCCTATGTAATCGTATGACAAATACCACGCTAATGCATAGAAGTGTCTTTCATATGGCTCCTGCAATTTATAATAATTTACCAAAGGAACTAAAAGCAATGAATATTAAAATATTTAAGAAACAATTAAAAAGATTACTAATAGAAAAATGTTATTATAATGAAGTAGACTATTTGAATGATAAAATCAATAATTATAATAATAAGAAATAAATTATGTAAATTGATCATAGGTAGTTGTAGAGTAAATTAATTATTATGCTATTAATTTATGACATGAAATGTATTGTTATGCTATTAATTTATGACATGAAATGTAATATTAACTACAATGCAATTAATTTTAATCAATGACTTTTGATTTGATAATCTTGTTTTAAATATTGACTACGGTAATTGAATTAAATTATATATGTAAGTACTACTTGACTATTTTAATGGAATGAAACTTATTATTATTATATTTTATGTTTCAGTTGTTTAAATTATATTTTGTCTTAATTATTATTATTTTTTACCTAATTTGCCTTTTATAATTTTTATATCCATTCAATTGTGTTAAAATTTCATCCAAACTTTCTTATATTTTATTTTATTTAATTTGAACTATTTTGTACACAATAATTATGATCAGTGATCGCTATCAAATTTGCATGCCTAGTATTAGGTAAAAAGACTGCACCTTTGTATGACAAATTGTAACACCTATTGTAAGTTGTAACAGTACTTTCGGCAAATAAACAATTCTTATTCTTATTCTTATTATTCTTATTCTTAAAATGGATCCCTGTGGGACGCCTAATTCTATTTTGGTCCCATTGGACCTTTTACTATTAATGTCAACCCTTTGAGTTCTATTTTTGAGGTAAGATGTCAAAAGGTTGAGTGCTGAGTCCCTAATGCCATAGTGGTGCAATTTCCTGATTAATGTAGCATGCTCAACACAGTCAAAAGCCTTGGAGAGGTCGCAAAAAACCCCTAGGGCATCCTGCGAGTCCTCCCATGCTTCAAATATACTATAAAGAAGACCTATACCAGCATCCGTTGTGGATCGACCCTTAGTAAAACCATATTGATTTTTGTGCAATAAATTATTTAAGTTAAAATGTAATAGTAACTGATTTAAAATTATTTTTTCAAATATTTTACTTAGAGTCGGTAGAATCGATATAGGCCTATAATTTGTAGGATCAGATTTAAGTCCCGCTTTAAATAAAGGTACAACCTTACTGTGCTTCATCAAGTCAGGAAAAACACCACTCTTTATGCAGTCATTAAAAATCATTGATAGGTGAGGAGCTATGATGTCAATTATTGATTTGATAATTTCAATAGACATGCCCCAGAGATCAGTAGTATCTTTAATATTTATTAATTTAAAAGTATCAATGATAACTTTGGGGACAATCTCTCTAAACCTAAAATTGACATTACATTCCTTTACATTGTCTCTGAGTAGTTTTTCAGCAGCTGCAGGTGAGGAGTTTAAATTTTTCGTAGTTGAGACCGGAATATCATAAAAAAAAAACATTTTAAAACATAAAAATAAAACAATTGAACAAAATTCAAAATATTAACTACTGAAATCCAAATGCCCCGTGAGAGTTTCGTATGCTGGACATTTCAGAATTGAGTATTAAAAAAAAAATATTGATTTTTTTAATGTATTTTAAAACCTTATTATTAAAAATATTGATATTTAATGCAAAAACCTCACAAAAAATGTTTTTTCAATTAATTATAAGCAATTAAAATTTAAATAAAGTCACGTGACTTATAAACGCGCCATGATTGAGATGTGACGTTAAAATGTTTAATACATTTGAATAGTGTACGGCAATATTACCCTTATTTCGTTAATAATTAAGGTCAAAATTGTTTGCGCTAACTATAATATTATGCGCCCTGTACGTAGCTAAAGTTCTATTAGATTAACATAATGACGTCACACGCGCTCGTGCCGGAGTGTCGGCGTGTCTTCGGTATTTACTATTTTTATTTTGAAATAACTTTTGACGACCTCCGTGGCTCAATGGTTAGAGTGTGTGGCAACTCAAGCCGGGGGTCGCGGGTTCGAATCCCGCCGACGGAACAAAAAGTTTTTCAATGTTCCTGGGTCATGGATGTGTAATAAATATGTGTATGATATAATAAAAATCTTAAATATATGTATAGTATAAAAGTATTAAATATATTTCCGTTGTCTGGTACCTGTAACACAAGTCCTTCAGGTACTTAGCACGGGGCCAGACTGACGTGGTGTGAAGCGTCCATAGATATTAATTATTAAAAAAAAAAAATTGCGAAAAACAAAAAAACAAAATTTGTTTGTTATAAAACTTATATATGATCTTTCCATTTATCAAAAAAAAAATTTTGTTCAAATACTCAATTATTATTTTATAGCCATGTTATTGAAAATAAGACAACATATTTTATTAAGTGATTATTAAACTGAACTTTTTAATTTAAAAATTGACCTATGTTATGTTATGTATGTTTCAGTGACAGACGTACACATTCAACAATTAACGGTCATAATATTATGTTGTATTCCCCGTACCTTGATCGTCTCTCGCGCGGGCGGCCTGCCGGCGGTCTTTTGTCTCTTTCTTCGCGTGGCCCCCTGTCTCTGTCTGGCCGGTCTTCCTTTTCATTCCTGCTTCTGTCCACCCTCTCTCTTCTCTCCGGCCTGTACTTGTCCTCCTTGTCTTCCCGTCTCTTCTCTCTGTAGCGATCATCGGGGCTGCGTGATTTGGATACCCTGCATAATTGGACCAACGTTGTAATACAACGCCTTTGCAATAAGCTGCGAGCGGTTAAAACTCACGGGGGTCCAACGGTCTACGGCTTGTTCAGGCCGTTTAATCCGTCGATCACCAATTCCTGGAAATCTTTTGTTATCGCGGCCCATATGGGCCTTACGGGGCTTGATGGGTTAAACCGCTTGCAGCATATTAAAAAGGCGTTGTATTACGATTAATTTTTACAATAAGTTACCTGTGACTCGGCGGCGGCGACTTTTCAACACGCGGCGGTCTCTCGCGACGCACGTCCCGATTTCTGTAATCGACAAACACTAGTCAGTTTCTGTTACAAACCTATGTGGCTATTTTCATTATTGCAAGGAATTAAGCATATTGTGACAAAATAAAGGTAGTTCTCTTACATTTTCATTCGAAATAACCGAAATAAATTAGCCGAAAGAGGTTTTTTTTTCTTGTCTTTAATTTAGTTGTATCTTATAATTATTGCAAAAACATGATATACACGCTCAAGTCATGACGGAACGGAAAAATTAAAATCCTTTTAACATTACAAACATCAAAACCTCCGATGAGGCATCAGTTACTTGTCACTCCTTACACTTACCATACGGATTTTTCAGTTTGTGTGATGTTTCGGGAGAACATACCTATGTTATCCAGTCGTGGATATCTTAATTTAAACAAAACAACAAGTCTTCTGACATAAGTTGTATCTGATGTTTCATAGTCTTCTAAAACAATATCTTTTCTAATGTTAAATATAATACCTAAAAATAGGTTTTCTTCATTTTTATTCTATTATTTTTTG
Organism: Polyommatus iphigenia; assembly: GCA_963422495.1. Lineage (NCBI taxonomy): Eukaryota > Metazoa > Arthropoda > Insecta > Lepidoptera > Lycaenidae > Polyommatus > Polyommatus iphigenia. The sequence continues at coordinate 30,294,205 of OY730185.1, read as the reverse complement.
CTCATGCCATATAACAAGAAATCTTCTGTTTTGCCAATATAACAAGTTCCTTTCGCATGTTGGATAACATGATCTTCTGATATCATCCCATGAACATTTTTTTTATTCGTGTATACCACTTTTCTTTTAGGAAGATCCTTAATCCACACTACAAATCTCTAATTTTTAAATAACTCGATCTACTTATGGTGTTAATACTTTCCAAATAACATTTGTACTGCTCTGAGCAAATTATGTAAAATGTATTTCATTCAAATTCCATGTGTGTTTTTCGTAACATAATATGAATGTGTTCTTAAATGAGTCAATCCAATATCAATTTATTAATATTACATCAATCTCTGCTGAATTACATTTAGGTATAATTTGTCATACAATTTGTATGGGATTTTTTGTGCAGTGATTCTTTAATAATTACTAGTATCAGTTTATTTCTTAAAACTTCTTATCGCAATTGATAATCCATTCACTATTCTGTAAAAAGTAGTCCACATGGCTTTCCTTTAAAAATAAATAACACTTTGGTCAAATTCTCAAACATTTCCTTTTATGGGCTTGTAAAATCAACCACCATGTTATTCTCTATAAGTCTTCAAAATTGTTATAATATCTTCATTGGAGTTACATAATATTATGTTTTCCTTTTTACAACATTCTTCTCTCAAATCCATCCAAGTTCAGCTTGTTTTGTATTTAATTTCTCCATCATTAAATAATTTATGGGTTACAAAATATCTTCCATGATTTTTCTCTACTTTAGTTTTTCAGTTTCTCTGACTTTCTTATTGGTGTAATATCTCTTTTCTTCAATTAAAGTTTATTAAAATTTCCACCCATCCATTTTGTGTATAATATGTATACTATCTTTGTTTTCCGAACTCTGCTCCAAATTAAATTTTATCAATTTTATCTTTGTAGCTAGCAGAAAAGTCACAATCAACCACTTATTTTTAGCTATGAAAATCTTCAAATTCCGTTGTAGAACAATGAATTTGATAATATTTTCAATCATGTAGGCGAGTCGCATCAAACAATGTCAATAGCTTCAATGATCTCACAATATCTAACTAGATAGATAATCACTACCTCCACAGAATCCATAACTCTGTATTCACACGCTCTATTAGGGTTTCTTCAAAGAATAGAGATTACAAAAACATTTCAAACATGCCTAGAGTCATGGTTATTATCGTTTAAGTTGAATACACTAAAATATCTTTGACACAGCGACATGTTGCGATCAAACTCATTATAATTCTCTGTCGAGTTGACACTGTAAAAACAAATATAGTGGTTTAACGTCGCGGAATAAACGCCGGCGCAACATGCAGACATTGCTACATGTAGGAACAGTACTAGAATTGATCAAACTATTTTTACATAATATTAGACCAGAAAGTATCATGTAAGTATATACATTATACATACATAAATCAAAAATACTATCAGATAAATTTATACATATATGGCGCATCTAGGCCATTAGGTCATGTTATAATATTATCTACACATCGCACCCCCGGTGCGACACTGGCACTTTTGCAAAAAATGCAAAAATGAGTTAAATGTCTAAAAAAGATCGTAAAGCACCCTTTTACTTGGTGCATTAACGTTACTTCTGTAGTACGCATAGTTTCCGTATGAGGACGTGAGTGTCATTGCCGTTTTGGCGCAAATCACGCGTCGCTGGGAGCAACATCGTTTTATTGGTCAGTTGTGCGCGGTTCTCCTGCAAGTGCATTTTGATTCTGGAGCAATAGTGACCTAAGGTACAGTTGTGACATTATTTCCCCAATATTTAAGCATCTTTCAATGTTTAGTTTTGTACTACAATGACCTTTGTTGATAAATGACTTTGTTTCTCCAATCCTTACGTTTTTTTAAATAAATGTGCCACGTAATACACAAAAATTAATTAATTTTAATCGATACTTTTGAGTATTTTTACCTAAAATACATTTTTTGAGTCTTTCTTAGGTATGAGGCCCTATGTTTTTTGTAATTTCAAGTAATCTTTTTTTTCTGGTATCTATCTTACTAGAAAATCTCTGAAATGTATTTAACATTGCATATTCTAGTCACCGTAGATAGATTTTATGTCAGAAAACCCTGGAGACCAGGCCAAGACCAGAATAATCTGGTCAGATCAACCCAATATTAAGTCGATGCAACTAGTAAAAAGGCTCCAGGAGAGCAACCAGTCTCTAGAAACCGACCAAACGTGTAGAGGAGTTTCCATCAAGTTGGTCTTAAAAAGCAACCTTCCACATTTTCCACATTTCAATGCTGGATTACAAAATGTTTTGACATCATAAGGACCAACTTAATGGAAACTCCTCTACATGGTTTGGTCGGTTTCTAGAGACTGGTTGCTCTCCTGGAGCCTTTTTACTAGTTGCATCGACTGAATATTGGGTTGATTTGACCAGATTATTCTGGTTTTGGCCTGGTCGATTGTAGGCATATAACTTTTCTGTGGTCATAGAAAGATGATTTTTCGTAGAAACAAAAAAATCCGGAAAGTTTTTTATGTTTTGTTAAAGAACATAAAATAAGTTATTATTATTTTATTGAATATCTTCAAAAATCCTGATAAATTTCATAAAATACAAATATCCCTAGCCTTAGTTGATGTGTGTTTTTGAAATTCGACATCTTTAGAAGCTCATAGCATGGGAATGATTGGAGATAGATACATAGTGTAAATGACATAGTTGTAGTAAATTTTATTAGTTTTTACTATGTAGAAGACACTTTTTCTTTACGACGTACCGTTTTAAAGATATGAGCCAAAAACTCAAAAACGGGAACTTCAACCCCCTCCCCCGACCCCGGCTCACCCCCTAGGGGCGGGGACTTTTAGTATGTTTATCTTCTAGGCTTCCTAAATACATTTCTGAAGAAATTGCTTAGGTTGCAGCTCACGCACTCTATACCTGTTTTATTAAGTGGACTAGTACTAAACTTATGTAGAAATGTTAAGAAGTACAAAGTTTTTTATGTTTATTTTGAAGAGTTTTGACTTGTTTTATTTTTTTCGTTAATAACAGTACGTATTTATAATTTAAAATAAAACTTAGTAAACAATTTGTTCTTGTTTTCTTTTTAACTCATTGTGTCACAACTACAGTTATAATTTTTCGTTAGAGCCACAACTTCACTTTTGAGGGGGTTGGAAGGTTTAAATAATGGTACAGTATATATTTTACAATATAAAGTGATTAATATTTATCAAAAAGTAAAGTTAAAGGTTGACGTTGTAGTATAAGCTGTTCATCTCATCTATATATTCTTAGGTCATTGTGAGGTGTCAAAGTTTTAAATGCTTCTCCTGAAAAACTACATTTTTGCATAAGTGCCAGTGTCGCACCGGGGGTGCGACATATTAACATAGATTCATGTTCTGTGGATCGTTTTTTCTGATGGTCTAATATTGTTAATATACTATCAGAGAAACCGATTTAAATAGCCACAAGACCTTTGATAGATATATGTTTACATAATACTTTCAATTCTAAAATTGATAGACTAGTACCAATGGAAACTTACCTTTCTGGAGGGTATCTCTCTTCTGGGAACCTTTCTCTCCTGTCCGGGTACTCCTTTTCGCGATAACGTTCGGGCTCAGGTGGAGGTCGTCTTAGAAAACGGGAAATATGTTACTTAAAATAAACTTTATTTCAATGAAATAGCAATTAAAAATTATTCATTAATATTTACCTGTCACGGTAGTCTCTGTTGTCTACAAATTCTCTCCTTTTATTGTAGCCTTTCTCCTCATATGAATTGTACCGAGCTGAAAATAAAAAAAGACAAGTTTTAAAATACCTGGACACATACATAATATTATAATATTTTTTACTGTTATAAAACATAAAATTACCAAAAAAACAGTTTTAAGTATTTAAGATTTGTGAATTTACCTTTTGGATCTTCTCTGTGATAACTCTCATCCCGGGGCTTCCTGTGATACACAACTTCTTCATATCTTTGGGGCCTGAATTAAAAATTTATTTTATTATATTTTAACAAATTAATAAAAAAATATTGACTTTTCTTAGAATTCAAATAAATAAACCTGCTGGAGCATAACATAATTATTATACTTTATTTTTACATAACATAATTATCATGTGTAAATAATATATATTAGGATAAAATTGTTCGGCGTGCATCCATTGTCTGATTGCCATAACACAAGTTTTTACTTAGCATGGGATTAGACGACGTGATGTACGCTACCTAGCTTTTATACTATTGTATATTATTGTATGGTTAATTAAGAATTTGAATTTTACTCAATGTATATGTTGCAGCCAACTTGTTTAAATAGCCGTTCGATCAAACAGCTAGCCCTTTGACTGAACAACGCCATTCAATCACGCTTCTAGCTTTTTAATTGAATATTTAAGTCGCTCAAAACGTTCAACACTACAGATGATTCAAAAGCCGTCGTTTGATTTAATTAATTCAGCGCTCACTACCGCGGCGCTAGGTGCGTTTTGTTTATAATATGGCATCAACTAATTGGTGTTTTGTGGTTGTATTAAGATATTTTTAGTAAATATACGTTACATTTATTATTAAAGAGACAGAAATTATGGGGGCACATACGAGTGAATGAAAATTTAAACTAATATTCAAGGAGAAATTACGGGATTATGAAATGCATCACCAAGGTATTTATTGCAATTGTCTTCAAAATGAGTTAGAATACAATTAATCTGCTTGTTATCATTACGCTTGTGTAATAATAGCACTAAACTAATGGTTACTTTAGTTAATTTACAATGGTAAATTAACTAAAGTTTAAATGTAACCAGTTGGCTAAGCGTCATCTAGCTGTAGTTTGAATGTTGCAGTCAACAGGTTGGCTAAACGACATATAGCCGTGCGATTGAATGGCGTTGTACAGTCAAAGGTGTAGCTGTTTGATGGAATGGTTTTTCAACTAGTCGACTGCGATATATATGCAACTTCTTAAGGTGAAGAATAATTTTGTGTGGTATATGACTGTTATAGCTGTCATACCTTTTATAATCTGGTGGATACTCCTTAGGTCTTGCTTCATAAAGTTCAGATGTGTGTTGATATTGCACACTTTGGTCATATCTTTCCCTGGATCCCTCATATTTTTCTGGTGGTGGTGCATACCTAGAGTTACATAAGGAATTCATAACAAATCAATGTGTTGTAAATTTATTTCTAATTATTTATCATAACCCATCAATCCCGAAGAGGCAGCCAGCTGCCGCATAACAATTGAAAATCTATTGTGACTGCGATTCACACGATAGAGGTGAATAAGTTTTGATTAAACTTATTGCAGTAATAACATTACTACAACCTACCTAGAACTCTTTTCTCGCTCGTAATTCTCTTGATAGTGTTGTCTATTTTCTTTGCTTGAGCCACGATAGAATCTTTGAACCTCGCTCTCCCTGTCGTACGGCTCCAACGAGCCTGAACGCCTGTATTCCTTCCTGTAATCGTGATTTTTATTAACCTATCAATGCCCGTAAGGCCACGATAACAAAAGTTTTCCAGGAATCGGCGATCGAAGGATTAACGATGATTAGCAGACTTACAAACATCTAATTTGAATACATAATAAGTATACAATTTTCACATAAAATAAACTTACTGATAATATGATTTTTTATGTTGACTATCCCCGGGAGATGGATGTCTCTCTTTTACTACACTGTGCAAGCGACGCTCCACAGGTCTTACGGCATCTGAAGCAAAAATTACAGCTTATACATCGGCACATGAAAAATATCTCTAACTAAATGTTATGTGACATGGGTAATGTACTGCTTTATACGACGAATATGAGAATATTACCTTCATGTGGTGAAGAACTGGGCCCCCTTTTGGAATGTTTATGTTTATGCTTTCGTTTCTTTTTAGAAGAGATTTCGCCATCACTGATTGAAATGTTGTCGTCGGTGATGTCTTCGACGGAAACAGATCGACGCTTCTTTTTAGTATGCTTTTTCTTTTTTTTCTTATGTTTTCGCTTTTTAGAACGCTTCTGATCATCGGAGTCGCTTTCAGAATCTGATGATTCGGCACGCTTTTTCTTCTTTTTGTGCCGGTGTTCCGATGCAGACGAGTCACTTTCGCTTGAGGAGGTGCTTGATTTTTCGGAAACATCTGAATCCTCGGATTCTTCAGAAGAATCATGATGTCTTTTCTTCGACTTCATTTTCATCAAATATAATGTTTATCTCGTTTCTTAATAGAATATACAATTATTTTATTTACCACTCGATAATCACACTCAACTCAATAATGGACGACACCGACACCGGAAACCAAACTTGCCATTGCAAATGTATTGAAGTACCCAAAACAAAAGAGTTGAATTTCCTAATTATGGGAAAAAGCTTTAAATTATTAATTATTATACTATTCAATATTATTATGAACAATCCCCAAATCCCAATAAATAGTTAGGTAAACAATTTTTGTTAATTTTTATTTTTTTATTTTCTTCTATGTTTTTGTTTTATCTGTAATCACTAATCATTGCTTTCTGAAAGAAATAAAATCTTGTCGACCTCTGTACGGTCAACAGTTTGTCGACAGTACATCACGTTTCGCACTGTCAGCGTATACGCCGCCACGCGGTATTGTAATTTAATTTAATTAACCAGTTCGCGTTAAGCCGCCAATCGGTTCGCGTGCTCTCTTTACCATTTAACCATTAAACCATTTTAGCATAAGTTAAGGATTCAATAAACCTATTGAACCTAACTTGTCTTTTACTCTGTACGGGACCAAACCACCGTACATTGTGGTCCTTCGGCCTTCTATTGAACCAGTGACCAAATATTTTAACCAATCGAAGGAACCCTAACCATTGTGGTCCTTCGGCCTTCTATTGAACCAGTGACCAAATATTTTAACCAATCGAAGGAACCCTAACCATTGTGGTCCTTCGAGTTACTATTGAACCAGTGACCAAAAGTTTAACCAATCGAAGGAACCCTAACCATTGTGGTTTCGGCTCTCTAACCATTCCAACGTGAGAGCAACGTGGTCTTTCGTTCCTTAACGTAAGGAGAGACCGGCGCGGCGCTAGTGATACCAAACACGTGTCGGTTGCGTTGTAACCAGTTATACCAATTACGTCGCGTGTGTGTCGGTGTAACCAATTGACAAGAACTGAACCAGAGTACCAATTTTTGACCAAAGTGCTTGTGTGGAGTGTAACCAGTTCACCAGACCAGCGACGTTACCAGCGACTACCACCGGGGACGACTTCTGAAGACAACCAGGTCACCACGTGCCAGTCTTCAAGTAAGATCTTTCCTTTTTACCACTTTTTACCACTCTCTTTTGACCATTATAATGCCCGCAACTATGGAGGCTCTATTAACCACCCAGAACCAGATCATATCTGCGATTAACACGCAGTGCGTTAATTTCAAGAAGGACGGGCCTGATCGTAAGACGCCCGCCCATATCGAAAAACGCCTTAATACTTTGGACTCGTACTGGAATGAATTCCAGACCAACCATACCAGGCTCAGCGCCGAGTTCGAAGATCTTAACCACCGCTACTTTACTGAAAACCATTACCAGCGGACAAAAGATTTTTACGAGGAAGTTAGGAACATGATATCTAATTACGTAACCAGCGAACCAGGCAAACCATTACTGAGACCAGCTACACCATTATCGCAAGGCTCAGATAGGCGCGATTTTCCCTCTCCCGCCCAGGAGGGTACCTCTTTTAGTTTCCCTGCGCCGAAACTGTCGAACCAAGGTAACTCCAGTAGGGTGGAAGAAATGCTTCGTAAGCAGAAGAGCAACTTCAAGGCGCTTTCTCGAACCATAGAGGCTGTCGACCTTGAAAGCTGCTCCGATCGCTGGGAGTTTGAAGATATTTTAAGAACTATCCAATCCAGGTGGTTGGTCATCGATTCTCTTCACTGGGACATCGACAGCGAAGGGGTACTAGACAACGAGGAGTACGAGACAGCCTTCGCTGAGATGGAGAGGAAGTACAACACCATGAAGAAGGCAGTGAACAGACAGATGTGGTCGTCATCATACCGGGAACGTTCAATACCACAAATGGACATACCCACCTACAGCGGAAATTACCAGGATTGGATATGTTTTAAGGATTTGTTCTCCGAAACCATACATAGTAATAAGTCGTTACCAAATGCCCAAAAAATGCAGTTTTTGAAAAGTAAGCTCCGCGGAGAGGCTGAAAAATTAGTTCACCATTTAAGCATTAATTCCGAGAATTATCAAGTATGCTGGGATATCTTAAACCAACGCTACCATAATACCAGATTAATATTTAATTCCCACATACAATTATTATTAACCATGCCCACTATTCAGCAACAATCTGCAGCAGTCATTAAGAAATTACATGACACCACCAACGAGTGTCTTAACTCTGTAAAGGCAATGGGTATCAATATTTCCAACTGGGACCCATTGATTGTCTATATTTTGTGCCAAAAACTAGATACCGAAACACACCATGATTATATAGAGTCGCTTAAGAACCCAAAAGAATTGCCTACTTTGTCAGAATTTTTGAAGTTTTTAGAAATGAAATTTACATCTTTAGAAAGCTCTCGTCGTAAACAGGATTTACCAAGTAAACCAAGTTCATCTCAAAACCAATTCCTAAAACCATGGGTTGAAAAGCATCCGAATAACCATTTGCATAATTTTATGAACAGAAACTTTAAACCAAGGCCAGCTGTAATAAACCATGTTAATACGAAACCAATGCATATTGCAACACAAAGGAAATGCATGCTCTGTAAAAACTGTTGCCATGAATTGTTTAAATGCAAACAATTTCTGGAATCGTCGCCGCTGGATAGACTTAAAATTATTGAAACAAACAAGTTATGTAAAAACTGCTTAGCTAACCATTATGACAAGGAATGTACTTCGGAAAAAACATGCCGTTTTTGTAACCAGCACCATAATACTTTATTGCACAATGCCCTCGTTACTTTTGCTCCTTCAACTTCTAGCAACACCAACATCGAGCTGCCTGCCCAAAAATCTAAAATATGCGTTACCAATACCCCGCAAGAAACCATGCCCAAATTATTAGCAACAGCTAAAGTTAATATTAGGTCTGTGGATGGCTGTCACCATACCATGCGAGCCCTCATAGACCCGTGTGCAGAGACGTCTCTTATTACAGAGAACGCTGCTCAGCTTTTAGGCCTACCAAGGATTAAGCGCCACTGCGTGGTTATTGGAGTTGGCGCGAAGGCCAATAACAGTAGGGGAGTCGTACAGATAGACGTATCTTCTCTTCACAATAATTTTACATTTAAAACCGAAGCCTATGTCATGAAGCATGTTGTCGGAAATTTACCAAACGAATCTTTTGAAAAACCATCTTGGCCATGCCTGGATAAATTACCACTCGCCGATCCAGAATTTTACAGAAGTAAGCCAGTAGATTTAATTTTAAGCGTAGATGTGTACGAGTTAATTATTTTACCAGGGTTAATTCGTAATGGCACATCACTACCAATAGCGCAAAATACCAAGCTCGGATGGATTTTAAGTGGAACCATAAAACCAACACAAAAATATTGCAACGTCGTCATGGTCGACTTGCAAGATATTCAGCGCTTCTGGGAGATTGAGGATATCTCAGATAACTCTATCAATATTTCTGATGAAGATAACCATTGCCTTCATCATTACCAGCAGCATACGACGCGTCAACCAAATGGACGTTACGTCGTACGTTTACCACTCAAACCAGAGATTACTGAAAAATTGGGTGACTCAAAAACCAAAGCTGTGGCTCAATTTCGTCAGTTAGAAAAAAGATTTTCTAAAAATAAAATTATCGAACAGAATTACAAACAATTTAAACATGAATATATTAATTTAAACCATATGAAGAAGTGCAATAGTAACCCGATACTTCAATGCTATTTGCCGCACCATTGTGTAATTCGAGCGGATTCCACGACCACGGCCACGCGGGTTGTTTTTAATGCCTCAGCGAAAACTTCGACTGGATTTTCGTTGAATGACCTTATGTACTCTGGACCAAATTTGCAAGAAGATTTGTTTACTCTCATCTTTAAGTGGAGGCAGTACCAAATAGCCTTCACAGCCGACATAGAGAAGATGTTCCGTTTCATAGATGTTCATGAAGATGACCAGCCTCTCCAGAAGATCTTGTGGAGAGATTCTGAACAGCAATCATTGGAAGAATACCAACTTACCACTGTCACATACGGCACCAAGGCCGCACCTTTCCTAGCCATGATGACATTGAAACGTCTGGCTAAGGATGAAGGTCACCGCTATCCAGAAGCAGCAGAAGCTCTGGCTACCAGGTTCTACATGGATGATCTTCTCCATGGACAGCATGACCTAGAATCTGCAAGAAAACTTATTTCTGACCTCATAAATCTTCTTAAGTTAGGTGGATTTAATTTAAGGAAGTGGTCGTCCAATAAACCAGAAGTATTACCAGATAACCAGTCACCATGTGAAGACCAAGCATATATATTTAAATACCAAGAATCAACCAAGGCATTAGGACTTAAGTGGCATCCAGACCAGGATTATTTTACTTTTCAGTTGAAATATGAACCAGTCCGTAAGCTCACCAAAAGAAGCTTACTATCGAATATATCGAAAATATTCGATCCGCTTGGATGGCTTTCACCAGTTACCACCAAGTTGAAACTACTCTTCCAAGAAGTTTGGCTCCTAAATCTTCATTGGGACGACGAGTTGCCAGCTGACATCAACACAAGATGGAAAACCATAGAAGCTGACATAGCTAAAATTAACCATATAACCATACCAAGGTGGCTACAGTCCTCGAAGAACGACACCATCGAGTTGCATGGGTTTTGTGATTCATCACAAAATGCCTACGCTTGTGTTGTATACTGCAGAGTCAACAATACCACCAACAACCAGTCTTCTGTAGTACTAGTGGCAGCAAAGTCTCGTCTCGTACCTGTAAAGAAAAATGTGTCATTACCAAGATTAGAATTATGTGCAGCTGTTCTACTTACCAAGGTCATGAAGATCACATGCAATTGCCTATCAGATTACAACATCAAAATCTACGGTTGGTCCGACTCAACCGCAGTATTAGGTTGGCTCAACGGCGACCCAAGCAAGTGGAAACCATTCGTCGCGAATAGGGTGAAGCAGGTGACGGATATCGTTCCACCGAGCAGCTGGCATTATGTGTCAACCAAGGACAACCCAGCTGACTCAGCAAGTAGAGGCATCACCACGGAACAGCTGATTAACCATTCCATGTGGTTCACGGGACCCCACTGGCTACAATCTTTTGAGGAGTCGAAATTAACCAATTCATCTTATACCACGAACGAAGAGCTGAAAAAACCATTATTAAATATAAATGTTACAATTATTAAATATGAAAACGAAGTTATAGAAAATATAATTAGCAGATACAGCGATTTTACGCGAGCTTCAAGAGTGCTTGCGTGGGTATTACGCTTTACACCTAAGTCTAAAAATAAACAACGATACTTAACTATATTAGAAATAAGAAAAGCAAAATATTTAATTATAAAATATGTACAGCAACTAGAATTCTTAGAAGATATAGAATATATTAAAAACCATAACCAACCTAACCCTAAGAGTAATTTATTAAAACTAAAACCATTTATTGATGACCAAGGACTTTTGAGGGTTGGGGGGCGATTGACCAACGCCAAAATAGAAGATAGGATGAAGCATCCGTGTATTTTACCACATAACCATGTACTTACCAACATGATAATTGACCAGGCACATAAAATGACCTTCCACGGGGGTGCAAGATTGACCCTCGCGTGGTTACGTCAAGAATATTGGATTTTAGGAGGAAATAGCGCTGTAAAGAAGCAGCTTCGAAGATGTGTGCTGTGCAGAAGGCACGACCCCCTGAAACATGACCAGTTGATGGGAGATTTACCACCAGCCCGAGTCAACAGGACCCGCCCCTTCTACCAAACAGGGGTTGACTTCACCGGTTTTGTTGACGTCAAGTCTGCGAAGGGCAGAGGAGTGAGATGTACCAAAGGATACATCGCCGTCTTTGTGTGTATGGTGACCAAAGCCGTACACTTGGAGTTGGTCTCCGATCTCACCGCTTCGGCATTTTTAGCAGCCCTAAGAAGACTTTCGGCCAGGAGAGGATCGCCCGGTCACATTTACAGTGACAACGGGACGAATTTTATAAAAGCAAATAGAGTCCTGCAAGAAGAGATAGTTAATTTAAAATCAATATTAAATGACCAGTTTTATGCTGAGATAGCGGACATGTCGATAGAATGGCATTTCAACGCACCGTCTTGGCCTAGTGCAGGCGGTCTGTGGGAGGCGGCAGTGAAGAGTTTAAAATACCATCTGAAACGAGTTATAGGAGAACAAAAACTCACATACGAGGAGTTCTCTACTCTCCTAGCTCAACTGGAAGGCTGCCTCAACTCTAGACCTCTGTGCCCGCTGAGCGAAGACGTAGAAGATCTAGATTTCCTCACTCCATCCCATTTTCTAGCCAGTGGACCTACATTAACCATTGTTGAGTCTGAACACGATCTGCGAACCAGATGGCAGTTAGTGCAGAAGATTTACCAAGACGTGTGGAAGAGATGGAGAACTGAGTACCTTACACAGTTGAACACTAGGTCTAAGTGGCAACGTTCACAACCTAATCTAAATATAGGAGACATTGTTATTATACACGACGCTAACCTGCCACCGGGTAAGTGGGCTCTCGGTCGAATCGTGCAGCTACATCCGGGGCAAGACGGGCTAACTAGAGTAGTCTCTGTAAAAACTAAAAATGGCATTATGAAACGACCAATAGTTAAGTTATCACTTTTACCGATTAACCATAACAGTGAAGATAGAGACAGTAACCAAATTGTTGACTATAACCAGCCGAATAACCAGTCGAATGACAATTTACCAAAACCAAAAAGGAGAGCTAGAAAAGGCATTTATCATTTATTTACCATGGCACTTATGTTGTTTACGTTTTTAATTTCACCAGCCTCGTGTGCAAACAACGTAATAAACTTTAACGATAGTCAAAGCTTATATTTTGACAAAATATCTACCATGCGGTTAGTGCAAGACGAATGGAAGCTGGTAGTATATTATGATTTAGGACCATATTGGCAGGGCAGTAAGCTATTATCAAAGTATATAGATCACATGGAACATCTATGTCAACAATCACCAGTAAGAAACCATTGTGAATCCATTTTAATACAATTACGGCACAGCTATACAGAGCTAATGCATTACAATAGTATTCTGTCGACGCAGCAGTTCCCACACGGGCACGCGCGGCGCAAACGCGGCCTCATCAACGTCGTGGGTAATGTTGCACACGCGCTGTTCGGTGTACTCGATGACCAATTCGCTGAACAGTATATTAAGGACATCGATTTAATTAGAGAAAACCAAAACCATCTGGCTGCTCTATGGAAAAACCAGACTTCCGTAGTAGAGGCAGAATATAATGTACTGAAAAGGATGCAAAGTTCTATTGACAAACAGCATAAGATATTCACACATTACATTAACCATTTAGAGAATACTACCTACGATGTAAAAAGTCAACTGAAAGACGTGGAAGCGACCAGTGAGTTTTTGTTATGCTCCATGGCAGCTAACAGCTTGGAGTCGAATTTGAAGAATGTGCAGGATGTTCTACTAGATACAGTTTCGGAGGTGTACTTTGGAAAGTTTAACATACATCTTTTAAAACCGGATCAGCTTTTAGAGGAGTTAAATATTATTTCAGGAAAATTGCCTAATGAATTAAAATTACCAATTGAAAATCCTCACACGGAATTTACCAAAATTTACCATTTACTTAAGGTTAGAGCTAAGATGATGAAAGATTATTTTATTTTTGAAATTAGAATACCATTAGTGAGTAGAGATAGTTACCAAGTATATAGAATTTATCCTATCCCAAGACGGAACGACAAAACCATGGTCACCCTAGTTCCAGCTTCGGATTACATCGCGATCAACTTACGAAGAGACTTATTTATGACCATATCGCAATTAGAATTGCATGAGTGTATTCACTTAGATTTTGAAATACAACTTTGTCCACTGCAGAAACCAATTTCACACATGAGTCATGACGACGTCTTGTGCTCCAAAGACCAGGAGACGAAGCGGTGCAGAACCAAAACTGCAAGATGTCAAGATTGGTGGTCTCAGTTGAACGATGTAAATACTTACTTTTTCTTTTGCTGCGACTCGTGTCCAGTGCGCATCATCTGTGGAGAGCAAATATTTTCCAACCATCTAAATAGTAGCGGTATCATAAGGCTGGGTCCAGAATGCGTTCTGAAAGGAAACGACATTACCATTTATGCTCAGAGACAGTATAACAATACTTTCACCATGAAGACCGATATACCAGCGATAGACATACTCCCCATCAACCACATCTTCAACCAGAACGGGACGTCCGCGTCGTTGATTCCAGAGCCGACGTCAGTAGCGGGTGGTTATGACCAGGATCTAGACGAAATAGGCGTTAAGATAAAACAAATGCGTTCAGAGAGTGGTCTAAAGGGTGGTATATCTTATCACGACGTTCACCATTACGTCGCGATATACGTGGTGGTGGGTGTGCTGGTGTGTGGGGCAACCGCATACGCCGCGCGGCGGTGGTGCCCGCGCCGCAGCCGCCGCCAGGACTCCTGCAGCGCGCCGGCAGCAGCTGGCGCAGTGCCTGCGCCTGCCGCGTCGGACCCACCGCGCCCTGAGCCGCGGGGTCTGGCGAATGCAGCGTTTGTGTATAGTGTTAGTGACCAGTGCGTGAGTGTAGTTGACCATGGGCAATCTAGTGTTAAGTGCATTGGTAGAGTGAAAGACCAGTCCACTTCTCCCGTAATGCAAAAGCATAATTTTAGTGATTATTGTGATTAGAGACTCTAGGGTGCCTTTAGAATAAGCGAATATTGTTTATCACCTTGTCTCACGTCACTCACTTACCATTGAACCATTTATTTTTTGTACCATTTTCACCATCACTCTTTCTTCTCTCGCGGTGGCAGCATGTACGGTCAACAGTTTGTCGACAGTACATCACGTTTCGCACTGTCAGCGTATACGCCGCCACGCGGTATTGTAATTTACTTTAATTAACCAGTTCGCGTTAAGCCGCCAATCGGTTCGCGTGCTCTCTTTACCATTTAACCATTAAACCATTTTAGCATAAGTTAAGGATTCAATAAACCTATTGAACCTAACTTGTCTTTTACTCTGTACGGGACCAAACCACCGTACAACCTCAACTTTAATACACTTAAAGATGTGCGATGTGCCCAACATAATGATTGCTAAAAAATTACAATGTTATCGTTAAATATCATAATATTTTTCCTACACAATTCCAATCCCAATAAATCCTCGCAGTTTGGGAAATTTCTCACACATTGGCAACCCTGCCGGAAATACGTCACATCACAGATATATAAAGTTTTTTTTTATTATAGCAAAATGAACCGCCAATGCCTAGGCCCAAGGGGCAAGGCCCAAGTGCCATTGTGCCACTTGCCAGTAAAGCGCTTATTCCACTTACCCTAGCTAGTTTCCTAGGTAGGATCCTAGCTAGGAACCTAGCTTTCTAAATGTTATTCCACTTGACTAAATCGGAAACGATTTAGGATCCTAGCTTTCTAAATGTTATTCCACTTGGAACGAAACGATTTAGGATCCTAGCTAGGCTAGGAACCTAGCTAGGATAAGTGGAATAAGCGCTTTATGAGTATCAAGGAAAGCCGGACGAGTCCACAGATTAATATAATATGTAGCAAGCTAGACGAGTCCCAACTCCCACGTTCCATTTGATGTTAAAAACGATCAAAATGCTCGAAATACCTCCTATTTTGCAGGGCTTCATAGCATTATCAATTACCAGAAAAAATAGCATTAATTACCGTTATTTTCATAATGGTTATTGAAGCAGTAACGTTATTATAAATGATGATATTTGAAGCCCTGCTATTTTGAGCGTTTTGATCGTTTTTAACATCAAATGGAACGTGGGGCCCTGGGGGGCATTTGACATAATAAATTAAAAGGTCTTTGGGGGGGCCCGGTCGTGGTGAACAATGACGTATTCTATAATCATTGGTGGTGAAGGTATAAAAAAATACGTGTGTCATTTTTTGTCGTTTTTTTTTTTTTTTTTTATCTTGGCAACTTGACACAATTTTGCGTATGATGTGCCACAGACGAGTAAAAGGTAAGGAACTAGCGGAAGGAATAACAGGAACGGAATTTGGAAAAAGTTAATATATAATTTAAAATTTAAAATTCTACATAAATAAATAAAAGATAAAACAGTAGTAAATATATATTCATATAAGATACAACTTAAAAACTAAAAAATTAAATATTAATGTTATTTAAAGATAAGTAATTATTTAAACAAATATATACATGTTTATTTTCATAACTTAGAAGTATATTTACAGAAGTAGGCAATGGGATAGGTATTAATGATAAGCTGTGATATAAATGGGAATGATCATGGAGGGGACAGGATAAAATAATATGGTTTAAATCACCAATTTCACCACATTCGCATAAATTATCGCGTCGTACGCCGATTCTCATAAGATGCGTAGGAATGCACAAATGACCCAGTCTCATTCGAATAATGGATGTTGTTGCATTTTTTGAAAGATGAATTCGGGAAAACCAAGGCTTAGTTGGGATCACGGGTTGAATTTTTTGGTAATTAATTGCTTTTGTTTGACTGCTCAGTCTCCATGACTCATCCCATGAGACAACGAGAGAGCTCCTGGCAAGAGCAACCAAATCGTGACTGTAATTTTGAAAGGGGAATACATCCCCACTTAAAATAGCATCTTTTGGCAATTTATCAGCTAATTCATTGCCTGTAATACCACAATGGCTAGGAATCCATACAAAAGTAATAGAGTAGCCCTTTAATTTACATTTTAATAAAAGATTACGAATCTGAATAATAATAGGAAAACAGTTTTTTAATTTAAAAGGAAACTTATTTAGGGTTTGCAAAGCGCTTAAGGAATCCGAAAATATTAGAGCCTTCCCAAGCCTACCGAGTAGAATGTACTCAACAGCCTTGAAAAGACCATAACACTCCCCAGTGAAAACAGAGGATTCAGGAGGAAATTTAACTTTTTGTACAATATTATATTGTAAATGGTAGATCCCTACTCCTACATGACTGTCTGCAGAATTCTTTGATGCATCAGTGTATAAATGATGCCATCCCTGCCAATTGTTATTAGTAATGTACTGAAATATATTACTAGCAAAATATTTATCGGACTTCTTGATACCGACATCATAGCGAACATCGGGTGTAAGAGTTAGAGCTTCGTATGATGATTCAAATAAAGGAAAAGATGGGGAGCGAAAAGTAGGAGCGTCCAAAGTCAAAAATTTACTATAGCTATGAATGAGTGGGGGTTTAGATTTGTGAAGCCAGTATTTACTATTACTGTAACAAAATTGATATAGAGTTTTAAGTTTAGGAATTAAAAGATGATTAAGAAATTGATAGCAGCGAAGGAAAAATTTATCTGCCAGATATTGTCGTCGGAGTTGAAGAGGGGGTTTACAACACTCCAGCTGAAGAGCGTTTATCGGAGATGATTTCATAGCCCCACAGATTATGCGTAAAGCTTTAGCTTGAATTTTATCAACTTTTTGTAATCCACTCAAGTTACATGGTTCTAAAAGAAAAGTCCCATAATCTAATACACTTCTTATCATCGCATTGTAAACTAGTTTCATTGTAAAGGGGTGGGATCCCCACCAAACACCGGAAAGACTTTTTAACATATTTAGGTTTCGTTCACATTTTGAATAGATGTAGTCAAAATGTGCGTTACCATTCAATTTTGAATCTAAATATAATCCTAAAAATTTTACATTCTCTTTTACAGGAATTGGAGTTCCATCATAAAGAATTGTTACGGGAGGTGGTATACGCATACGTGAAAATAAAACTACCGAGCTTTTATTGGCTGACAACTCCAGGCCATTCCTGTCCATCCAGGATTTTAGATTCGTTAAAGCATTTGACAGATCTCTACAAGCATCACGTATAGAATGAGAAATTATATAAATAACTTTATCATCTGCGTATTGTAATAGTTTTATTATGTTTAAGTCCAAACATTTTTCCATATCAGCAGTGTATAAGTCGTACAATAAAGGACTTAAAACAAATCCTTGCGGTATTCCTATACGAACTACTCTTGTTAGTGTACGGTCATCTAAATTTAAAACTATAATCCTTTCTAGCAATAGATTTATAATAAAATTTACTAAAATTGTTGGCACCCCTAAGCGAATTAACTTTTCCTTTAATATACTTATATTTACATTATCATAAGCAGAATTTATGTCCAGAAAACATGCAAGAACAAATTTATTCTCTGTAAATGAAATACGAATGTCTGTGGTTAGAATGGCAATGTTGTCTATGGTCCCTCTACCTTTCCGAAATCCAAATTGTGAATTTGACAGGAGGTTATGCAGGTTATGTCTACAAATATATAATAATAATCTGTGGATACGATGTAGCAGAAGAAGGTGGTTTGTTGGGTTTTAATATAGGAATTACTTTTTGCATCCTCTATGAAGTTGGTATATTCCCTGTTAATAGAATTTGGTTAATTAATCTAAGGTAATATTCTAAAATGTCGTCATTTGCATGCTGAAAAAAACTATAAGGAATGCCATCCAATCCAGGAGATGAGTCTTTTAAATTTTTTACCACCCCTTTAAGTTCTTCTAGAGTAAAAAGAGAGTTTAAATCCTTGAAACTTACATCATCTAGTGGAGATGGAGATAGACAGGAAACTGAAGGGGGAGCTAGGTTATCAAGAAAATTATCAGACAAAGATTCAGGAATAGGATGGAAGGAAGATTTAAATGCTGACCTATATCGCCTAATATTGTTCCACACTGTGGTAGGGTGTACATCCGGACTCAAAGATAAACAAAACTTTTTCCAGCTTTCTGCCTTTTTTCTCTCAAACAATTTCTTTGCTTCACGAACACAGTCAAGATAAAGTTGATAATTAATTATATTTGGGTTTCTGTTATATTGTTTTTCACTTACTTTCCTGTTCCTAATAGCAACTGTGCATTCGTGATCCCACCAAGGTGGAGATGGTATATTATGGTTAGATGAAGAGATCTTTTTAGGAAAACAATCATCTGCTGCCTTAATAAATGCTGAGGCCAAGGCCTCTGCACAAATGGATTCATTTTCAAATTTAATGTCAGGGAGAAATGGCAACTGATCTAAAAGTAAATTTTTAAATTTATCCCAATCTGAATTATTGTTTACATGATATTTTATTGATGATTGGATGGTTTATTAGTTTTTCTACCTGGAAATGATATTATGATAGGAAAGTGGTCACTTCCGTGACTAGATTCTAAAACGTGCCAGTGAAAAATAGATGAAAGATTGGGAGAACAGATGGATAAATCAGGAGCACTGCAACCTTCATGAGGGGCAGTATGACGGGTTGGCTGGTCAGAATTAAGGATGCACAGGTGGTGATAATCTACTAGGTCTAGTAATTCCCGTCCCCATGGATTGTCTTTATGACTACCCCATGATTGATGTTGTGCATTTAAGTCTCCCAGTATAACTACTGGCTTGGGTAGTTGGCCAATCAAATTATGAATATCAGAAAAAATGCTATATGAGGGATGAGGTATATACAATGAAACGAAACATATGTTATTTACAGATGCAGCAATGATTGAAAAGTCTGAGTGATGTGGAGGGAGAGAGATGTGATGAAATAAATGATGATGTTTGATGAGCAAGGCTGTACCACCATGCCCATCTGATCTATCTTCCCTAAGACAGGTATACCCGGAAATCTTGAAGAGAGATTCCGGTTTTAGCCATGTCTCTTGTAAGGCAAGAATAGAAGGTTTATATTTATTAATTAGATATAAGATTTCATGTTTTTTACTAACTGCGCTTCGGCAATTCCATTGTATTATATGGTCCATTATTGGATGTATTATTACTATTTAATTCTGTATTCAGTAAAGATACGTTGGACGGTGAAAAAGTAGATAGGGATGTAATTAATTTGTTTAAGGCTATAATAGTGTCTTGGATAGAGTTAATATCAAAATTAGGTGTAGGATAGGCTGATCCATTACTTCCTGATGGAGGATTATAGTACTTTACTAAACTATTATGAGCTTGTCTATCATACCCATACTCCTGTCTACGAGGAGATTTAGGTTGTTTAAAATCTGTTTTTTTGTATGACTTTTGACTTAAACTACTATTATTTCTAATGTTGTTATTTACAGAGTTTGATTTTGGAATATTTACAGGGGCTGACAAAGTATTGGAAGATAAAAGTACATCTGAATATAATTTAGACACAGTTGGATGGAGTTTGGAGGCTTCAGAATATGACTAGCAATTATGTGCCATTGACTCTTTTATAGATTTTTGCCGCTGATATTCCGGACACTTTCTGTCTGTAGCAATATGTGAACCATGACAAATACAGCAATAAACAGATTCCTCCTCCACTGAGCAGCTTTCTCCAACATGACCCTGACCACACCTATAACACCTAGGAGTGGATCGACATTGACTTTTTACATAACCATATCTGCAGCAGTTATAACATTGTATGGTAGGGAATATATACAGATCTACAGGCAGGGCATTGTAACACATAAATACCCTCTTGGGCAATACTTGTCCATCAAAAGTTATAACAACCGACTCAGTGTTATTAAATTGAGTTGTTCCATTGATAACAGTTTTTTTCTTTAATCTCCTTATTTTTAAAATCTCCCCACAACCAACGGGAACTGTTATATTATTAATTATGTCCTCGTCGGACCAATCAGCAGGAATCCCTCTGACTAGGCCTATTCTGCTGACTTGGAAGGAAGGTATAAAAGCTTTATATTGATCTGCACTTAATTGTTGACTATTTATAAAGTTGTTTGCATCCAAATAAACAGAAAAGGAAATAGATAGTCTATTTCTTGCTATCTTTTTTATGCTACCATTAATTATATTTTGTATGTTATTTTTCTTTAGATAATGCCCAAAAACAATAGGATGAAAATTTACATTTTCATTAGGAGATTTTGTTACTTTCTGTATGTGAACTACATATGGAGTCGAGTCAGTGTCTTTATATATTAACCTACTTACCCTAGAATCAACTAAGCCTTGGTTTTTCGCGGTATTGTCAATTGTCTGTGTCTCAGCTATTATATTATTGTCTTTACAAGCTATGTTGTTTTCAGAATCGCTAGAACACATGCAATTAACATCTTTTTTAGCTTTTCTTGGGTCACTTTTAATTTTTTTCATGCATTTCCTACAGCGCTTTTTAGATAAAGCTGGACGTTTACGTGGGTTTGTTGAGTATGAAGCATCTGTATCCATACTCGATTCATTAGAAATGGTCACATAATGACCAACGGGGGGACCAGGTCCCCCCGGGTCGGGCTCCTCCATGGTATTCTTATAAACTACAAAATAAAAGAAGACTTACCTAAATAAAACTTAACTACACTACTAATGAGAGAAAATATGACTAAAAATAAACTATATAATTAACTATTTACATATAAAAACTAATTTTAAAATTTTAAGAAAAAATACCGCGACCGCCTTATTCAAGTTCCCGCGCTTTCTTTCTTTCTTTTTCTTCTTTTTTGGCAACTTGACACAAAGGATGTGTATGTTGTGCCACAGACAAGGTAAAAAGGTAAGGAATATGGCGGGAAAACCATATTCCTCCTATTATAATTTTCATCATCGTTTTCATGTATCGTCAGGTCTAAAGTCTAGTCAAAGTCTAAGTAAAAATCAATACAGTCACAGGAGTCAAGTCGGTCGATTCAGTAAAGTGGTAGACGCTTTACTGAAACTTTCGATGGAGTTTTAGAGGGAACACAAAATAGCACGTTTCTGGATATTACATCACCTTCCTACACTTGTGCATGAACACGAATATCTAATGGTTAATATTCTACCAATATTACACACTAAAAACCCAGTTAACACAATTTTAGGAAAATAATATAAAAACACAACAGCACCCTTTTCTTCTTCTTCTTCTTCTTTTTTTATGGCGGCCTCAGTGAGTTGCCAATGTCAGAGTGATTTTGGGTAGACTTACATTCCCGGCAAAACTCCTTTTGTCGTTTGTCAAACTCGTGTCAACTTTCTTTCTTTTTCTTCTTTTTTGGCAACTTGACACAATGGATGTGTATGTTGTGCCACAGACAAGGTAAAAAGGTAAGGAATATGGCGGGAAAACCATATTCCTCCTATTATAATTTTCATCACCGTTTTCATGTATCATCAGGTCTAAAGTCTAGTCAAAGTCTAAGTAAAAGTCAATACAGTCACAGGAGTCAAGTCGGTCGATTCAGTAAAGTGGTAGACGCTTTACTGAAACTTTCGATGGAGTTTTAGAGGGAACACAAAATAGCACGTTTCTGGATATTACATCACTTTCCTACACTTGTGCATGAACACGAATATCTAATGGTTAATATTCTACCAATATTACACATTAAAAACCCAGCTAACACAATTTTAGGAAAATAATACAAAAACACAACATGCGCGCCAAAACTCTCGTGTCAACTGTCAACTTGTACAGCAGTCAGCTGTCAGCAGCTCACAGCTGTCATTTGAAGAAAAATAGCAAGTCTTGTACAATATTTAATTCTAAAGATTTTATCATAATATTAGTAAATGTTTTCTGGCTTCGGCTTATTTTGAAAACCTATTATTACACGATCGTTTTAAAGGTAAGCAAGATTACGCCCTAACCTGAGTTTTATAAAATAACTATTCTACAGATTTGGTCTTAACTCGGTTCCACTGCTTAATGCATAGACTTGAAGTGCTTAAAAGGTATCTAGGGCAATTTTGGATAGCTAATTACTTACCAAGTTCTTCTACATACGAAATCTTAAAAGAAAAAAGAGATCAGTCGAAGAATCTTAATAATACAGTTTACAGTGAGATATTTTGGTACCTACAAATGTTGTTTAACTATAGTTGTACAATTAATGATTCCGGAGGTAAACAAAATTAAGCTGATTGAAAAGTATGTATTGTAATTATTAAAGTACAGTGTTTATCTTTAGGTTAATATTTTAAATCAAGAGTTAAAATGGCTATGAGAAAGAGAAGTGGATCTGGATCCAAAAGACACTTGAAAGAGAAAGTGGTGCAAATATATGAGTCCTTTTTCAAAGGCGAAGACCTTACTAGTAGTAATCCAACATTTTGGGATGAGTTCTTTCTTTTAAAACCCAAGATTCCACAATTAGAAGCTGAAATGCAAAAACTGACAGCTGAACAGATGGTGAACATGAAGGACAATATTAATTTACTTGTCAGTCAGTGTATTGAAATGCTAGGCCAGGAACATCATATCAGGTAAACATTATTACTCAACTAATAACAGGTAATTTATTAGGCAAGGCTCCTGCCTTGCCTAATAAATTAACACATTTTACATTTGCCAGTCTCCTGACTGGAGAATGTAAAGCAAAAAAAAAAAAACTTTTTGCTAAACATTGTTATTCACTAAACTTGGAATTTTATAATTTATATTTTTCTGGAAGACTAATTTGAATTGAATTTTTTTTACAGATTAGTTTATGCACTCCAAACATTTAGTGCAATATTAACAACCATGTATGACAGAGTGAGACAAGATGCTAGCATAAATATGAAACATGTGTTACTAGGAACTGATAATGCAAATATAAGGATGCAAAAACTTCTAGAACATTGCAGTACTGTTCTATCAGGTAACAAATATTTTATAAATAATATCTATGGATGCTTTACACCACATAAGTCTGGCCCCGTGCTAAGTACCTGGTGGACTTGTGTTACAGGTACCAGACAACAGAAATACATATATTTAAGATTTTTTATTATATTATACACATACATATTTAATACACATCCATGACCAGGAACTTTGAAAACTATTTGTTCTGTCGGTGGGATTCAACCCCGCGACCCCCGGCTTGAGCTACTAACAGCCCACCAATTGAGCCACAGAGGTCGTCAAAATAAAATATTATGATACTAGATGATGCCCGCAACTCCGTTGAGCCAAAATTCGATTATCGCGCGGGAACCGTACATTTTTCCGAGATAAAAACTAACCTATGTCCTTTCCCGGGACTCAAAGTATCTTCATGCCAAATTTCAGCAAAATCGGTCATCAGCGGTTCGAGCGTGAAGAGGTAACAGACAGACAGACAGACAAACAGACACACTTTCACATTTATAATATTAGTATGGAAGTATGGATTGTATGTACTATAAGTTCTTGGTGGAAATTCATGTTTCACCGTAGTAAAAATACACTTATCATGCACTTATTCCACTTTATTAATATATTTTGTTACAATAATAATGTTTTACTCATAGTAGAGGATCCGTATTAAAATCGTCCTTCACCGAACTCCTTACCAGACAAAAATGATGTTTTAGAGAACAAGATAATTTTTTAAATATGTTTAGATTAGGCAACCCCTTTGGAAATTGTCATTATTATTTTTAATTAAATTTATAAAAAAAAATATATATTTTTTAATTTCACTGGCCTGTCTACTAAATAAAATTGACTCCAATGGAAAGTATATAATGTATACAATATGCTACACCTCAGTTGCAGACCTTTTTTTGTCCCTATTACCTGGTTGCTGTGTTTAAACAGGTAAATTGATATAAGTAATTGCGCTTTATTGTTTACCAATTGAAACCAGTCTCAAAATGTAAGCAATTTAATTAGAAATAACGTAGTATAAAGTTGCTTGAGAAAATTCAGTCGTAAATGCGGGTTGCAAGGGTTTAAAGTTAAAAAATTCGGGGCGAGCAAAATCCGGCGATTATGAAACGTATTTCGTTGAATTACAGTCTACTTTTGTATGAAGATGTTTGATTAGTTACGACCTTTGATACATTGCCCACATTCTGAATGAAAAATAATACTTTATTCTGTGGACTCTATGGGCTCTCAATAAAAATAATTCCTATTTTCCTACTAAACATGAATTAATAATTTTTTTAAGAATATTGTTCTTTGATTTGTTTTAAAAACGTGCTTCTCTACTAGTTTCATATAATATTAAAATGATTTTGAAATTAAATCAATACAAATTCAATAAAATATTTCTCAAGCAACTTTATACTACGTTATTTCTAATTAAATTGCTTACATTTTGAGACTGAATTGGTAAACAATAAAGCGCAATTACTAATATCAATTTACCTGTTTAAACACAGCAACCAGGTAATAGGGACAAAGAAAAGGTCTGCAACTGAGGTGTAGCATATTGTATACATTATATACTTTCCATCGAAGTCAATTTTATTTAGTAGACACGCCAGTGAAATTAAAAAAAAAATATTTTTTTATAAATTTAATTAAAAATAATAATGACAATTTCCAAAGGGGTTGCCTAATCTAAACATATTTAAAAAATTATCTTGTTCTCTAAAACATCGTTTTTGTCTGGTAAGGAGTTCGGTGAAGGACGATTTTAGTACGGATCTTAGACCATCAACTAGTTTTGACAATAGAGACAGAAATCTGAGGATGATTTTATCGAAAGAAATTCACAAAAAAATTGTTTATGAAAAGTATATTACATATTTATTACTTTGAAACAAATATTTTATTGAAAAGTTATAACTCCTTATTAATTAAAAAATGTTTCATTTCTTTTTTCAGGTGATGTTCCTGAGAGTCTGAAGTCCATGGTCCTGAAGCTACTGTTGATTATAGCTACAGGAGTTGACAATATAGATGATAACCCTCTTGTCGAGTACCTTATGCAGAATTCACTATTTGAACCATTGGTACAACTACTGTGTACCTCAACAGAAAGGCAACAACACGGTAAGTTTTTAATTTTGTCTAGGCCGTCAACACAACACGAAAAATCGGCCAAGTGCGAGTTAGACTCGCACACGAAGGGTTCCATACCACTATAGAGAAAAATAAGAAAAAATGTGTTTTTGTACGGCAGCCCCCCTTAACTCTTTATTTTATTTAAATTTTATTACGAATTATGAAAGTATAAATAAAACTGAGTATTTTGGGAACTAAATATTAAATTTATTTTGTTTTTAGTATTTGTTGTTATAGTGACAATAGAAATACATAATCTGTGAAAATTTCGACTCTCTAGCTATTACCATTCTTGCGTTACAGCCTGGAGACAGACGAACAGACATCAAAGTCTCAGTAATAGGGTCCCGTGTTTACCCTTTGGGTACAGAATCCTAAAAAGGAAATAATGTTTAGCCTTCCATATTAGCACGAAACCTATATTCCATAGTAAAGGATAACTTAGTTTTTTCTCATGTAATTATACTGGGTCATTATTTATCATCTTTCAATAATGAAAACACTTCTAAACATAAGCAAAAGCTGCCAAAAGAAAGAAAATATATTCACAATTGAATATATTTTGTGTTTACTCTGCAAAGTCTCCAAATGGTATAAATTATTATCCATCTGTATTCTGTATATCCTTTGATAGCTATGTTTCTGACAGCTGCAAGTGTGCAGACTATTAATATAATAATCCTAACATTTATAATATACTTATTTCAAGGTTATGATGTTGTGCTGCTACTCATGTTCTTGGTGAACTACAAGAAACAAGAATCCGCTAATCCTTACATTGTGAAGCTGTCAATACTTGATGATGAATTAGCACTTAATGGGTAAGTTTGATATGGATGCATAAGAACACTGAAACCATGTTAGGTGCAAAATAATGTAGACTGTAATACCATGGTTTACTCTAAGCCCACGTCAAATTACATCAAAACTAGTTCAGTAGTTTCAGAGCTAAAATACTGCAAACAAATAATTCCTATTTATTATAATATAAGACACGCATACTGTTAACATCATAGAATAATTATAACCTTAGAAGAGGCATTCCATACAATCGTCAGCGCGAAAATGTGTCACCCTCGAAATGAGTGAGCTCACTCATCTGAGAGCAGTGTGCCATAGGACGCGGTGACAGTCGGACGTGTTTAATTCATTGATTACCGCGTTGTTTTTTGCTACATTTCGCTCCAGAATGCCGTCGTGTGCCTTCCGGCAGTGCAGTAACAACACGAGGAATACAAATAATGCCAAAGGTGAAACATTTCACACGTAATTACTAAGATTTAATGAATTATTTAAATTGTTGTCTTCCATCTTAAGAGAAAAATCAAAGCGAAGCGTAAAATGAGCGAAAGAGAAAGTAGTATAATATGCTGTTATTGTCAGACAAAAAAGGACGAAAATATTTTCTCGATTCGATTAATTCATGAAGCCCCAAGCGGCCACATCCGGCCGCGATAACAATGAAAAAGCTATTGTGTCTCGTTTTGCCACGACTGATGGGTTAAAGCATAAAATGAGCGAAAGAGAAAGTATTATATGCTATTACAGTAAGACAAAAAAGGACGACAATATTTTCTCGATACACATTTTGCATGCAAAAACATTGCTACAGTTTTGATGGCGTATACTTTATCTAAGTATTGATATCGTTGGTTAACATTAAATTATTATCACTGTTTGCATGAGTCGTCCACAATCAGAATACAAATTGCGATTAAGAACTTTCCGACTGTTTTCCGCATGGGGACTAAGGGTCAACTCAGACCGCAACGCGACGCTTAGATGCATTTCTAAATTTGTATAGATTTCACAGATTTGCAAGACGTCTTACGCAATTGAAATCTGTCAAGTCAGTGCAAATTTAGGAATGCATCTGCGCGTCGCGTTGCGATCTGATTTAACACTAAGAAGTATATTTTGCATTTTTTTAGATACGGTCAAGTGATAACGGCTGCACTCAATGACTTTGTGATGTCCACGTTTGGAGGCATGCAGGGCAGTGGCGGGGGCTGGCTGTCCTCCATCACGAGTATGGTCGGTGGGATCTTCTTGAGCAATGACGAAACACAAGTTGTGAGAGGTCAGAGAAACGGGTGAGCAACTGTCTAAAATACTTATAGTCCGCGCGGAACTAGTTGGCCGCGCCTTAGGTAGGGGCGGGGGTGAGGGGGCGGGTTGCTTGCTGCTCGCAACGCACATGAGATTAGACAGTGACGACAAATCTCGTGATATTGTGAACAATAATATTATTTAATTATTGAAAAGAATAAATTAAAGACAATTGATCAGTTTTATATTCTAAATTATTCACATCGGCTTTCCGTTTTTTAAAAACCTATGCACTTTAAATAGTATTTCCTTGGATTGTCTTTTTATCGGCGGACTTATCTTGTTATTGCAATCTCGTGTGCGTTTTGTCCAAACTAGCCAGAACTGTCAAAATCAAGCGCGCCCGCCTCTCCGTCCCACCGCTCACATACCTAAGGCGCGGCCAACTAGTTCCGCGCGGACTATAGTGTGGAGTGGAAGGATTTTGCGCGATGATGTGTTGTCGAGATCAAAACAGACATAATGTCAACTATTTCTATTTTATTTTCACTCTTATTAATGTAGATAAGTAAAAAATTCTCCAACGCCTTTTAGTGTTAATGGCAAATTGCTTTACGATACGCAACAAGAGAGATATAAAATGGCAAAAAAATGACAGGAGATGGATATCGACAATCTGCCATTTGCATCTCACTGCAACTTGTTTCTAAAGAACTTCTCTTCTAACCATACCCGTATACAAAGCCACTAATATCGCGTAACTATAACTTAAAAGCGAAACCGCACTAGGTTACACTATGCTGCAATGAAGCGACGCGACATGGAACGGTCAATATTTTATGAAATCGTAGTTTTTCTTTGTATGAAATCGTAGGAGAATATACAATAAATCACTTATCGCCCGACTGTACCCAATAATAACTTGACTTGTTCACTCGACAGTCGACTGTACAGAGGCGGAGAGGAGGGTATGCTACTGGCGCTGTACGAAGCTGCTCACCTCAACCGCAACTTCATGACGACGCTGGCTTATTCCTCCACCACATGTTTACTAAACACTTCTCGCTCGACTGTACCCATACAGGAAATCACTTATCGCCCGACATACCCAATAATATATTGCTACTTACCCAATTTAACTTGACTTGTTCACTCGACTGTACAGAGGCGGAGAGGAGGGTATGCTGCTAGGACTGTATGAAGCGGCGCACCTCAACCGCAACTTTATGACGACGCTGGCCTATTCCTCTACCACCTGTATACTAAAACACTTCTCGCTCAACTGTACCCATACCTACACAAAATCACGTCTTATCGCCCGACTGTACTAAATAATAACTTGACTTATTCACTCGACTGTACAGAGGCGGCGACGAGGGTATGTTACTGGCGCTGTATGAAGCGGCGCACCTCAACCGCAACTTCATGACGACGCTGGCTTATTTCTCTACCACCTGTATACTAAAACACGTCTTCTTGCTCAACTGTACCCATATACAAAATCACGTCTTATCGCCTGACTGTACTTAGTAATGACTTGTTCACTCGACTGTACAGAGGTCGAGAAGAGGGTATGCACTATGCAGTATGCTGCTAGAACTGTATAAAGCGGCGCACCTCAACTGCAACTTCTTGACTCCGCCACCACCTGTTTACTAAAACACTTCTCACTCGACTGTACCCATACACAAAAACACTTATCACCCGACTGTACCCAATAATAACTTGACTTGTTCACTCGACCGTACAGAGGCGGCGAGGAAGGCATGCTGCTGGCACTGTACGAAGCGGCTCACCTCAACCGCAACTTCATGACGACGTTTGCGCACTCCTCCACTATTTGTTTACTAAAGCACTTCTCGCTCGACTGTACCCATACACAAAATCACTTATCACTCAACTGTACCCAATAATAACTTGACTTGTTCACTCGACTGTACAGAGGCGGCGAAGAGGGTATGCTGCTAGCACTGTATGAAGCGGCGCATCTCAACCGCAAGTTCTTGACTCCTCCACTACCTGTTTACTAAAGCACTTCTCGCTCGACTGTACCCATACACAAAATCACTTATCGCCCGACTGTACCCAATAATAACTTGACTTTCATTCACTCGACTGTACAGAGGCGGCGAAGAGGGTATGCTGCTAGCACTGTATGAAGCGGCGCACCTCAACTTCATGACGACGTTTGCGCACTCCTCCACTATTTGTTTACTAAAGCACTTCTCGCTCGACTGTACCCACACACAAAATAACTTATCGCCCGATTGTACCCAATAATAACTTGACTTGTTCACTCAGCCGTACAGAGGTGGAGAGGAAGGCATGCTGCTAGCGCTGTACGAAGCGGCTCACCTCAACTTCATGACGACGCTGGCTTATTCCTCCACCACCTGTTTACTAAACACTTCTCGCTCGACTGTACCCACACACAAAATAACTTATCGCCCGATTGTACCCAATAATAACTTGACTTGTTCACTCGACTGTACAGAGGCGGCGAAGAAGGCATGCTGCTAGCGCTGTACGAAGCGGCTCACCTCAACCGCAACTTCATGACGACGCTGGCGCATTCCTCTGCGGCCGCGTCATCCGCGCCCCCCTCCCCGCCCGCCACGCTGCCGCCGCACCAGGTTAGTGCCAGTCATAAAGTAAATACCTAGCGGAATAGAGAAACAAAGGCCTGAGCAAGCGAGATGTCACTATCAGTGTAGTGTATTGATAAATAAAGATGGCCGCCTTACTACCAATCAGGTTGAGGCTGTGTCAAGATGGTCGCCAGAGTGAGAGCTGTCGACCACTTGCTTACCAGCCGCGGCCGGGAGTAGAGTGTTCAGTGATACAGTATTCTGTGTTTAATTTACTCCTTCAACGATAATGTACCAATGGTACATATTGGCGACCCGGCCAGACTCAGAACCAACCAAAGGTAATGTGAAAATAATTTTCACTTTAAATTTTAGAGGTAAATTGACAAAACCAGCCAAAGCTTAGTAATTTCGAAACAAAAAGAAACAAAATTTGGAAAAGGATGAATTAGAAACGTTATTTGTAATTAAATACCTAATATCATCGGCTAATTTTGTTTTCCGTTACAGTTAAATTTAAATTTCCGAGAATAATAACAAAATCAAAATTTAGTTTAATAACATTTTAAAAATTAGATATGGCTAAAAGTTTGGTACAAAACTTGAAATAACATTTAACGAGCACTATTGAAACGGAAGTGCCTTACTAAACTAGTTGTCCCGGCAAACGTTCTATTGCCATATAAAGTATTTAAAGTTGTAACGTATTTCTTTATTTGTAAAGAATATTATTTTATTGAAGCGACTAAATAACTGTATGGCGCCATTGCGGCGGCGCGGCGTCGAGCTGTCCCGTTGCAAAATGCACAAACAATGGTCGCCGTCAGTCTCGAGTTAAAATTCGTAATTTATTATTTACTATCACTTATTCAACAAATGCAATATAAAATGTAGACAGTAGCCTATTCTTAGACCTACTGAATATGCATATAAAATAGCGCTGGTTTCGTTGATTGGTACCTATAATAAGCTTGCTTAATATGTTACCACAGCAAATATATTGTACAGCAATAAACCACACACTATAGTAAGAATTGTTCATAGAATAACATGCTATAATTTTTCTGTGTATGAGGAAAATATATTATGGAAAATAAAAAAATGACAAAACCTTGTATTGTAGTAATTACAAAGTGGGTGCCTGATAATTAACTGGTGTTGATGAGCCTAATTTTCTCATCACACTACACTCAGTGTCTCTTGAGTCTATATTAACACTTTCACAAGCGCCAAATCCACTATGATATAATACGATCTTTTAATAACCGATAACCGATAGTGTTGATGATAGATGGACGGCGACGTCCTATATCTAACGTAGCCGTTACGACTTACGAGTGTATACGCTCAGTGTTGCTATCATCGCACCCTTTAGTTTATTGAAATTAATTTATTTAATAATTTTTAATTATTAAAATATTATTGCATAATCCTAATGAATTTAATCTGCTCAAGTTAGTAAAGTGGCATATATAAACTTTGTAATGAAATTATCTTGTCATATTATTATTGTAAAATTAATGATTTTACTCTTTTTTACCAAATGTCTCGCCATAACAGGAGAACTCATAGTTCGTATGTATTATGGCGTGGTAACAAAGTAAAAATAAAATTGCTTCCTATCGAAAATGAGAAGTTTAGAGGTAATTTGGTGAAAACCAGATGGTACCTACAAATGCCTAACTTATAATATAATTATGATATTTATTATGATTATGAAAGGCAGTTTGGGTAAAAGTCCCAACGGTAAATACCCACAAATGGCCGATTATTATAACGGGTAGTTCGGCGAAAGCCAAACGGTACCTACAAATGCTTAATTACTATAAAAGGCAGTTTTGTGAAAGTCCAAACGGTAAATACAAATTGCCCATTATTATAAGATGTAGTTGGTTAAAATAAAGATACCTACAAAATATGCTCTAGAGGTCGTTTGGATAGACAAACGGTACCTGCTGATTATAAGACGAGGTTTAGTTAAAATAAAGATACCAAAAATGTTAAAGGTCGTTGGATAGACAAACGGTACCTGCTGATTAAAGACGTAGTTGGGTTAAAATAAAGATACCTACAAATGGTTAGAAAGTTTAAAGGTAAAAGTAAATTAATCCCTTAAGCTCCGTAAGGCCCATATGGGCCGCGACAACAAAAGATTTCCTGGAATTGGTGATCGAGAGATTAGGATGAAGTTTGGTTAAAATTCAAACGGGTACCGTTACTAATAGTTGAAAAGATTGGTCGGCTATAATTCCAATGTATAAAGTCTACACTAGTAAAAATAAAACGAGGGCTGAAATCGTATGTCACTGCTGCTACTCGTGAGACCCTCGCAAAAGTAAATGGGCGAAAAGAGGCCTATTATAATTGACCTGGCATAGCAGTAGATGGCAAAGTTTGAGTGCTGTAGCCTGTAGGGCAATTAGATAATTACTTTTATCCTAAAAAGCCGTGTGATTCAGAATAATCTATTGAATAAAAAGAGGAAAAATACTCTTGGCAACTATGTTACTTTTAATAAAATTATTTCAGTAGCCGATAGTTTAGAAACAGTAAATTGCCAATTGTAATGTTCAACGTGGAGACGGTGAACAAAAATGATTGTTACCACAAAAACTAACATTCATCCAATATGTTTGAACTTTGAAATATGAATGTATTGGCTATTTCTGCATTGTCAACCAGTAAACATGGTTATTGATACCGGCCGGCAGCAAGAATATTATGATAAAAAATTAAGACTTCTGAATTAGTAGAAAATAGTTTTACCAAATTATTAGTAGTTCTACCAAATTGTATAAACTTCTATGGAGCTGTTAACCCTAATATTTGTTTTGTTGATATTTAGTAATTTCGAACTACCGACATTAAGGCACCTATTAATGAATTATTTTAGAATTGGTTGTGCATTTCGTTAATAATAATACCATAATATTGAAGTGGAATAAGTGCATAGAAAATGTTGTTTCATTATGTTGTGTTTGCATTAATAATAAAACTCGTGAATGAACCCGAAGATCTTCAACACAACAGGTTAGAATGTTCAATTTAAAAGTTATTGCAAATGTTATTGGAGCATAATTATAAATGACGTACAATGTATATTGTATTATCTATGATTGAAGCTACCAATTTAGGTAACTATTATTGGCGACAGCCAAATATCAAACACACTGTTAACTTGTTAAACACTTTATTTATTCACCAGTACACTCTAGTTTACAAGTTTTTTACACTTCCGTGCTCAGTCGGCAATTTCCACAAAATAATCAGCTATTTTTTATAAAGCAACTGCCACCTCTACTCTTACAATGTACCGGAAGAGTAGAGTGGGCGGTACCGGACATTGTATAAAAATAATAAATTCATAAAATCAATACATCTATTTTATAATTTAATCTATATTATTATAATATTAACTAAGTAATTTAATGAAAATCTATTACATTTTAATATATTTGCAATAAGAAATCTTATTAACAATAAGTAACCGGAAATTGAACAAATACATTGTAATTATTATAAATATTTGCAAAATTGATTAATTCATAATTTAAGTATAAATAACCATAAATATAACTAGTTTAAAATCAACTCAAAATAATAATTATTACCATACCTTTATTGCCAGAGACATTTCCGTTAGATATACACATCCGGAAATGTCGCTAACATTATAAATATTAATTAATTCACTTTGATTACAAATAAGTATAAATATAGTTAATTTAAAATTAAATTGAAATAATAAAATTACTATATCTTTACTGCCAGAGACATTTCGTGAGAGAGAGAGCACTCTCGTGCTAAAAAAAAAATACATATTTTATATTACAAAAATAAAATCACTAGTGAATGACTACGAAACAAATTACATCCCCAAATATACATTTGTTTAATTACAATCTTCTTGATTATTATCCTTGTTTTCATCATTATTTATAATGTTATCAGTAACTAAACCATCATTAACATCCTTGTCACTATCATTATTGTTTTCATTATAATCTTTATCATTACTATTATTATTCTCATTTATTATTTTATCAGTAACTAAACTGTCATTAAAATCTTTGTCACTATCATTATCACTTTTATCCGAACTATCATCGTCGAAGTCTCTGTCAAAACTAACCCACGCCTGCATCTTATCAATAGCTACAATTGCTTCATAACGACGACCTTTACGAGACAACGGCGTGTCCTCAACCAAAAACCTATCATTTTGGAGAACTTTTACTATGCGATATGGCCCTTGATATTTAACTACCAATTTTTGAGATTGACCGTCATGAGGAACTTGTTTTTCTATGCGCACTAAATCTCCTATTTTATAATTTTTACTAGGCTTCCTTTTATTATTATAATATTCTCTCTTTTTCTTGCTGTTCTTTTATTTTTTCAGAAGCTTCATTCCGAATTGAC
The DNA here is from genome assembly GCA_963422495.1 of Polyommatus iphigenia. NCBI lineage: Eukaryota > Metazoa > Arthropoda > Insecta > Lepidoptera > Lycaenidae > Polyommatus > Polyommatus iphigenia. Next base: position 30,259,140 of record OY730185.1, on the reverse strand, counting down.
TCTAATTCGTTCGAAGGAATAACGTTAAGAGTATCGTTTATTACATAATTCAATATGCCCTGGGCTTTGTGGTTTAAGTTAAATCCAAATAAAAGCTCAGAAGGAGATTTCTGTGTAGTTTTATGGACAGTGGTGTTAATACCTAACTGAATATCGTATATTCGTTCGTCCCAGGCTTTTTCGTCGAGTCCGTGGTTAGAAGTAGCTAACGCTTCCGTTATGGTTCGGTTAAACCTTTCAACTTGTCCGTTAGCTCTTGGAGTTGCGACTGCGTTGAGGACGTGCTTTATCCCACACTCTATAATAAAATCTTTAAAAACTTTACTGGTAAAGCTCGAATCTCGATCAGTTATGAGACGTGTCGGAACTCCAAAGAAACTAATGTGATCTTTCAAAACTTTTACTGTTGTAGATGACTTAGTATTTTTGACCGGTGTAATATTTATATATTTAGTAAAGCTGTCTATGAGCACTAATAAATAACAGTTTCCCGTCTTACTTTTAACGAATGGCCCAAGATGGTCTGCATGCACTGTATGAAAAGGTATATTTAGCTTTTCGATTGGATGTAGCTCACCTTCGCGTTTACCACCGGGTGCTTTATGATGAGCACATTCCAGGCATGCGGACACATATTTTTTTACGAATCGCCTCATTCATTTAAACCAATAATTCTTTTTTATGCGTTCTAGAGTTTTCTTGTAACCGTAATGCCCTACGTCATCGTGATTCCGTTTTAGAATCTGCCATCTCGCTCCTTTAGGGACAACCCACTTTATTTCGTCTCCCACAACTCGATATAATCTACCATTTTTTAACTTAAAATTCTTAACTATATCAATTACATCAGCAGTATCTGAATTATTCAAAATATCCTTAATCCTTGCAATATCGTCATCTGCAGTTTGTACCGTAACTATCCAATCTTGTTCGTTAGTTTCTATACTTAAAACATCAAAAACGTGATTTTCATTTATTGCTAATCCTACTGGATTGCGACTGAGCGCATCTACATGTGACATTCTCGATCCCGGCCTATATTCTATTGTGCAGTCAAATTCTTGTAATTGAATCCATCTAGCCATTCGCGGAATTAAGTCTCTTTTAAGAAGAGTTGACCGGACGGCATTACAGTCTGTCTGTATAGTAAAAGGAATTCCTAGGAGGTAAACTCGAAATCGGTTCAATGAAGCAATTATGGCTAGCGTTTCTAGTTCAAAAGAGTGATATTTTTGTTAGTCTGCGGTTGTTTTTCTGCTAAAGTAAGAAACTGGTTGCATTATACCTTTGTCATTGCGCTGTAGTAAGATACCAGCTAAGCCATGTTTACTGGCATCCGTGTGTAAGTGTGTTTCAGCTTTTGGATCATACAAAGCAAGCAATGGTCGCTTAGAAAGTTTTTCACGAATTTGTTGAAACGATTTTTCTGTTGAAGCGTCCCAAACCCAATCGTGATTCTTTTTTAACAAGTCTGTCAACGGGGCAGCTATTATTGCATAATTATGAATGAATCGTCTAAAGAAACCTGATAGACCTAAGAATTGACGTAGCTCATGTTGGTTTCTAGGTTTCGGAAATTTTGAAACGGCGTCCGTTTTCCTTGAACCAGGCTTTATACCTTTAGAGCTAACTTCAAATCCTAAAAATTCTATTTCGTTAAGGAAAAATTGACATTTGTTCATTTTAAGTGTTAGTCCACCACGTTTTAACAGTTCTAATACTTCTTTTAATCTAGCTAAACCTTCTTGAAAATCTTTAGACGGAATCAATATATCATCCATGTAAATCAAAGCGTACTTAATTTTAGCATCTGCAAGAATTTTGTTCATTGTTCGTTGGAATACGGACGGCGCATTCACTAGACCAAAAGGCATGCGATTATATTCGAATTGGCCATCCGGTGTTACAAATGCCGTTTTATGTCGGGAGTTTTCTTCGATTTGTATTTAGTAGTAACCTGACGCTAAGTCAAGTGAAGTAAACATATTGTTACCCGCCAGCAAGTCCAATTGATCCTCTATACGAGGCAAGGGGTAGTGTTCTTTTTTTGTTTTTCTATTCAAAGCGCGATAGTCAACACACAAACGTTTTTCACCAGTCTTCTTTTTAACGAGAACAATTGGACTTGCATACGGAGAAGAAGATTCCCTGACTATATTATTATCCAGCATTTCTTTTACCATGTCCCTAACTAGCGATCTTTCAGAATACGAAAGCCTATATGGCCGATATACGACAGGATCTGAATCACTTAATTCAATCTTCATTTCTGTACAATTTGTAAATCCTAAGTCACTAAGGCCACTCGAAAAACAACATTTATATTCAGACAATAGACATTGGAGTGCATGACGCTGTTCATTTGTTAAATCTGGATTACAATTCATTATTTTATCATTAGTTTCGATTGCACTAATAGTTACTTCACAAGCGTTTAGAATTGGCGTATTAATATTTGTAGCCCTTGTAATCAGAAAGTTTTTCTTTATATTTAACTTATTATTCGAAATATTTTGGATAAGTAAAGCTGTTGTTTAAAACTTCATATCTACCCGGCATAAGATAATATTCATAACCCTCGTTTCCTCTAATGGACCCGTTAACAAAAATAGAACCCTTTTCAAGTGTGTTACATAAAACAGGTACAGCACGTAATTCACCTAAAGAAATTTCAATATCGTCACGAGATAGTAAGTGTACCTTTGGATGTTGAGATATGCGTTTTAATATTACTTCGTAAGGTGTTTTAGTTATAATTATGTCTGGTTTTTCAGTAAACGAATGTCCTATTAAAACTGGGTACCTTAGCACATAATCCTCTACAACATACATATTAACGTTTTCGGTGATTTTTTGTAACTCAACATTGGCAATGATCATACCCAATGGGCTCGTAAGATTTGCTCCTATACCTCTGAGCATAGGCAGTTCAACATTTGTAACAAATTCCAAATTAGGAGATTCTGCATCACTTTTTCTTATCAGTGAACATTGACTACCTAAATCTAAGTGGCATTTTAGTTGTGTTCCATTTACCAAAATGTCCATTATATACTTATCATTGACACTATCAGAGATACAAAGTTCTGAAACTAATTTCTCGTTTTTATCTGTAGAACTTGTATTAGTAGACCCATTAGTTTTGTTTCTGTAACAATTGGAAGCTAAATGACCTATTCTATCACAATTTTCACATTTGACTAACGGTTTATCACACTTAAAACTTGGATGCCCATTTTGATTACAGTTAAAACATTTTATTGCAGGATTATTATTTACTGGCCTAGAATTTACGGTTTTATTATTTGTAGCATTAACATTTCTATCCACTCTACTCCTTCTGTTGTTATCGTAATTCTCGCGTGAACTACCTATTTTAACTGATCTGAAATATTTTAAAATTTGTTCAGGTTCTACAAATTGCGCAGCTTGTGCACCTACTCTCACAGCGCGGTCATCTACCCCATGTAGTAAGCAGTCGACTGCCTGCTTACCACTTAACTTACATCGATTAAGAAGATTAATTTTAGCATAATAATAGTTCTCCAAAGATTCTCCGTATCTAACTCTTTTAGCTAACATTTCAGTGAGAAGTTCGGCATAATCTTCCCGAGAGGGAAAAGATTCTAAAAGTTTCCGTTTCCATTCAGACCAACTATATAATAACGTTGGCAGAGATTGATACCATGACTTTGCAACTCCACATAATTTTTGAAGAGAATAATGTATAGTTTCTTTCTCATCCCAACCATATATTTCTGAACACGCTTCCACTTTAGTAATCCAAGTTAATATAGTTTGTTCTTTTGTCATGGGATCAAACTCTGGTATAACGTTATTATTATAAGATATTTTGGGTTTTTCCGAACTTCTCACATCTTTGATTATTGTTAAAAATTTGTTAAGTATATCATCTGTAGAACTAGTGGTTCGTCTACTTTTAAATGGTACTGTATCAGAGTCGCTTGATGATGATAGTTCAGAATAGTAAAACCTACGCTTACCTCTATTTTTGTAAATTTGTATTCCCTGATTATTTCTAACATGCGATCTTCTATGGTTGTCGGAATCTTCCGATGATGAACGCTGCCGTCGTCGCCGCTTTTTACGCTCCTGTCTGACGCCATGGCGAGACGTACCAGGTTCCGAAATTCCTTCATGTCGAGTGCGATACTAATTTCGGTATACACTCCGAGTTCTTGATCCATTATTGCTCGACCCTTGACCTCGAGTCGCATTCCAGTGTTGCGGCTCTTGACCTCGAGCACTTCCATGACCAGTATATCCCTCATTTTGTAAGTCATCATTAACAGGCCCTTGACCTCGGGCATCATCCTCAATTGGCCCTGAACCTCGGGCATCATCTCCAGCAGACCCTTGACCTTGGGTATTGTTTCCAGTAAACCCTTGACACCGGGTATTGCCATTTTCATGATCCATGTTTCGAGCTTAAACAAATTTTAAAAGCGTAATTTCCATATAAAAAATAATAATAATTAAAACTCATGCTTTCTGTATTTATAAGCTCATTCAAATAATTTCACTAATTTTAAGTGCATTTAAATAAAAATTACATAAAATTTAAATTTTATCAATTATTTTGAAAAGAAAGGAAAAAAAATTACATATTATTTATATTTAAAGAGTCACGACAAAATTCATTAAAACGTGAAAATATATTTCAAGATGAAAATTAAAATAAAGTAAAAGAAAAAATAAATATATATGTAATTCATTATGGATAAGAGAGAAGAAAAAAATATATAATAAAAAGTTCATTTCAAAATTCAATACTTCTCCAACTCATTATTTCTATTCATTCATAAGTATCTATTCATCTTTTATCAATATAACTTCTTTACATTCCATTAGAAAAAAAAGGTCCACTTAAAATGCTATAATTATAAACAGTACTTACGTTTTTATTTCAATATAAATCCTTTTTGTGTAGGCGTTTAGGAATTTTTATATATCCTGTTCTATCCCACTTCTGATATATTGGCGACAGCCAAATATCAAACACACTGTTTACTTGTTAAACACTTTATTTATTCACCAGTACACTCTAGTTTACAAGTTTTTTACACTTCCGTGCTCAGTCGGCAATTGCCACAAAATAATCAGCCATCTTCTTATAGAGCAACTGCCACCTCTACTCTTACAATGTACCGGAAGAGTAGAGTGGGCGGTACCGGACATTGTATAAAAATAATAAATTCATAAAATCAATACATCTATTTTATAATCTAATCTATATTATTATAATATTAACTAAGTAATTTAATGAAAATCTATTACATTTTAATATATTTGCAATGAGAAATCTTATTAACAATCAGTAACCGGAAATTAAACAAATACATTGTAATTATTATAAATATTTGCAAAATTGATTAATTCATAATTTAAGTATAAATAACCATAAATATAACTAGTTTAAAATCAACTCAAAATAATAATTATTACCATACCTTTATTGCCAGAGACATTTCCGTTAGATATACACATCCGGAAATGTCGCTAACATTATAAATATTAATTAATTCACTTTGATTACAAATAAGTATAAATATAGTTAATTTAAAATTAAATTGAAATAATAAAATTACTATATCTTTACTGCCAGAGACATTTCCGTCAGATATACATATCCGGAAATGTCGCTAACACTATTAAGTCCAATAGTATCCGTTTAAAAACCAAGTTGCAAATCCGGACAAAAGGTCAATGGCCTATATTATGCCCATAGTAGTTTTAAACAATTGAAAATGTGTCTGAAAGCGACATTGTTAAAAAAACCGGTACAAAATTTACTTGGCCAGGATATTCCAATAAAAATAGAAGTGTTGAGATTAGAATCCCATGAAAAATAAATTCGAAGGTAATTTTCCTAAAATTATAAATGTTCAAATTCCGGTCCTCGTAAACCGGTCTCTCGAACGTGTTACAGAGTCCTCATTAATGATTAAATAAATGAGTCAATAGAATTGGATGTTATTGGGGTAGGATTACTCCCTTAGTTTCGACACTCAAGAGGGAATTAGAATCTGTGTAGAGGCAAGCTAATCGAGCCAACATCAGAGAAAACACCCGTTACCAATTATAGAAAAACTTCTTCTAAAATTAATAAATGCAAGAAGTTTCGTGAAACTTGACCTAAAAATAGTTTTACTTAAATTGTGAATTAAATTAAATTAAGAAATTAAAAAAAACCCGCGCCAAAAAACTTTAAAAAGTAATGAAATAATATTTACTGACTTTAAGTTTAAATAATTCCTAAGAGTAAAGTAATATTTTAGTCCATAAATGTTGTCACGGTGTGTCGGGGGACCGCCAAGTAAACTACCACAACAGCGACTTTTGTATAATAGTCGCTGATTCTCTCGATTCGGGTCGTTGTGATCTGACCCTTAAACTATAAATTGTTATGTGAAATCAAACATCTACATTAGCGGTCCCCCCGACACACCTTGACAACATTTATGGACTAAAATATTACTTTACTCTTAGGAATTATTTAAACTTAAAGTCAGTAAATATTATTTCATTACTTTTTAAAGTTTTTTGGCGGGGGTTTTTTTAAATTTTTTAATTTAATTTTATGCTTTTTAAACTTGTGCAGAATAATTCATATCAAGTGGATCATATCCCATCCATTACCATCTATAAAATATGTCCTCTTGCATGAGGCCGTCAATATGAGCCCAAACATAATATTATAACCTCCACTTTGGGTTCATACGGAGCTCGGCTCCTATAGAATCCAGATGATGCTGTAGGCATGCAAATATTTACTGTTTATCTACGTCTTACTAGCTGTCGCAATTAAAATGAGCCCAAACACGAAACCTCTGCTCTAAGTTGGTGAGGAGTTGGGTATCCTATTGATTACCAGGTGATGCTGCAGCACCAGGTCAACATTCCAATAATGTGTATTATATTCATAAGTGTCACGAATAGGGTTGCCAACCGTACTTTATAATAAAGTATTGTTCGTTATTTAAGGTGATTGTACTCTGTACTTTATATTAATAATAAAGTACGCGAAAATACTTTATTTCTCACTAGACGTTCCGCGCGGCTTCGCCCGCGTAAATTAGATATTTCACAGACAAATTAGTTCACACAAAATAGCCTTTGATCCTTTACGTGGTTTACTTCTTATCTGTGCCAAATAACAGAAAAATTGCTCCAGTACTTCGTGAGATAAGCCCTTTCAAATAATTTCCCCCGTTTTTTCCATATTTTCCTCTATTTATTCGTTTCTATTAGTCATAGAGTGATAAAATATAGCTTATAGCCTATTTAGATAAATGGACTATCTAACACTGAAAGAATTTTTCAAATCGGACCAGTAGTTCCTGAGATTAGCGCGTTCAAATAAGCCCTTTTAAATAATTTCCTCCCGTTTTTTCCACATTTTCCTCTATTTCTTCGCTCGTATTAGTCTTAGCGTGATAAACTATAGCCTATAGCCTTCCTCGATAAATGGGCTATCTAACACTGATTTTTTTTTAAATCGGAGTAGTAGTTCCTGAGATTAGCGCGTTCAAACTGACAAACTCTTCCGCTTTATAATATTATGTATAGATAACTAGACATTCCACGCGGCTTTGCCCGCGTAAATTAGATATTTGACAGACAAATTAGTCCACAAAAAAATAACATATGAAATCCTTTACGTGGTCTACTTCTTATCTGACCCAAAACAGAAAAATTGCTCTAGTAATTCGTAAAGATAAGCCCTTTCAAATAATTTCCCCCGTTTTTTTACACATTTTCCACAATTTCTTAGCTCCTGTTAGTTTTAGCGTGATAAAATATAGCTCATAGCCTTTTTCTATAAATGGGCTTTCTAACACTGAAAGAATTTTTCAAATCGGACCAGTAGTTCTTGAGATTAGCGCGTTCAAATAAGCCCTTTCAAATAATTTCCCCCCGTTTTTTCCACATTTTCCTCTATTTCTTCGCTCATATTAGTCTTAGCGTGATTAAATATAGCCGATAGCCTTGCTCGATAAATGGACTATCTAACACTGAAAGAATTTTTCAAATCGGACCAGTAGTTCCTGAGATTAGCGCGTTCAAACAAACAAACAAACTCTTGCGCTTTATAATGTTATAAAGTATAGATGTAATAATAAAGAAAAATAAATTGTACTTTATTTTTATACTGTGTACTTTATTTTTCATACTTAGAGTAACCAATGTACTTTAAATGCAAAAATAAAAGTTGGCAACCCTAGTCACGAACCAGAATGCAAAATATAAAACCCATCAAACGACTGCAAGTTGCTAATCGGCCTATCACGAACCAGATAAACCGTGATATTACAGTAATGAGCAGGCTGATGATGATGAACTATAGCTAAGAACACTCTCAGTCATGTCAGCTTTCAAACAAAAAAAACTAAATTAAAATCGGTCCACTCGTTTAGATGCTACGATGCCACAGACAGACAGACCGACAGACAGACACACACAGGGGGTTAAAAAAGAGTGTTAGACTACAGGCCCACGTCGAAAATGGATGGGTCAAATGAACCACCTGGGGACGTATATAGGACGATATTAGAGCATAAAATAATAAGATTTAGCACTATGCCGTCACTTGTAAGCTGTCCAACTGAGTGCTGGTGAGAATTCAAAAGTGCATGTAGGGTGAGTACATTTTGGTCATATGATCCTGTACGGCATTTTTACCATCGATAGACACATGAAAAATAATAAGAAAGCCCGCAGTGCCGTACAAAAATAATGCGCCAACAAGTCGGTATTTTTATTTTATTTTCAGCTAATTTCCATGGTAAATTTGGTCATTTGATTCAATACGGCATACGTTTCATACTGTTTGGATACAGCTTCGAATTAATTATTCCGCAACGCCGTACAAAAATAATGCGACAATAGAAAAAAATCGAGGGTTACAAACCCCCGTTTTTCAGGGGTCCGGGGGGTCATTTGAAACAGTACGGCTTCGGTTCCAAACATTATTTTAACACTCAAAAGTACTATTAAAAATAATGCCGTCAATTTTTTTTGTCCATTTTAATAATAATCTTAATTACATGGTATACTTGATTTTTTAAGCTGTAAAATTATTTGATTCTGTACGGCGACTTTATTTTTAATATGATATTGTAAAATACAATTGTTATAGAGTATTGCCATTCAAAAGAAACTGTTCTAAAAAAAATAAACAGAAATACAAAATCTGAAATTTTAAATATTCATAGATTAATAAAATAAAGCAATTTTCTACATTTTTCCTTCGTCTTAAATAGTATTAAGATAAATTAAGAAAAAATTATGCCGTACATTTTAATGCAGAGTAAGTAAAGTTCCGTGCTAAAATAATGTTTGGAACCGAAGCCGTACTGTTTGTAGGCAAAAAGGCAGTGCTTGCCATTCACAGATAACAGATATTTTAATTTAACTTTCGTACTTTTTAAATGACTCATGACGTTAATTTTTTAATAATAATAGTAAAAAATATAGTAAAAAAATAAAAAATACACATTTAAAACGCCTCAATTTATAAAATAGCAACATGTAATCAGGTACACGCGCGAACGGGTTCACGAGAGGTCAAGATAGGCTCAGTGTTGAGGTGCCTGCCTTGCGCGTATGTGTGAGTGTGTCCGTGCACAGCCGAAAACGCACACAACCATGAATATCGAATGCGATTATGTACTACAAGCTCTGCGGCAGACCCCAGCAGTGCTGCCAACTATGGGGATATCCCACTTTTAGTAGGGAAAAATTAAATATATAGTGCGTATATTAGGGAGTAAAAATATTGTATTATATTCATGGGCGTGAAATTTTTTAAGCAAAAATGTATATTTAGTTGGTTTTTATTACTGTTTTTATATAAATAATGACATCATGAGTGACGTTTTTGCCGCAAACAATAATTGCGGTCGGCTGAAGTAGTATTTTCAGCGTTTTGATCTCTCAGTGGAAAGTACCCCAAGTAATAAATAATATATTTAAATAATAGTTGGGGAGTTCTGGTTGAAATTCAATGGCATCACTGGCGCCGCGGCCGGCGCGGGCGCCCGCGCCATCCATGCCGACGGCGATCGGAACTACTCGTGAATAGTCGTGAGCAATCGGATATAATCCGAGTAAAATGAATAGACGCATATCTAACTAATTACGTATAATATGTACATTATGCATTTTTGTTTTGTAAGGTTTTTTTTTGTGTTTTGGGAGGCCATTTGCTTTTTTCATGTGATCGAGCACTGTTAGTACTATATTATATTATTATTTTTGGTTTTATAGTTTTCTAAGAATATTTTAGATTTTAATATTTGAAAGTTTGTATAATATTTAACAGTTTAACATTAATAATTGCGTACATTCATAACTATCACTCACTTGGATAAGATAATTTGTGGTGGCCAAAATTTTGCATTTATTTACATCGGATTATGGATCGGATCTCAAGTAACCGGAACCTTGATTATATGAAAAGACAAAAGTTAAGCTGATTACGTGAGTACTTAAAATATATTAGATATAAAAATGAAAAAGTTGTAAAAGAAAAAGTTTTTGTTTTGTTTTGTTTCACGCCAAAACTAATGAACCGATTGTAATAAAATTTTGTACACAGTTAGTCTAGAGCCTGAGAGAGCCATAGGCTACATTTTGATGGGGCAAAAATATAGTATCTAATTTCCATGGAAATATCGATGAAAATAAACTCTCATTGTAGTTCCAACGCGTGACAACAGATGGCGTTTTTTTATTTCTTCATAACAGAACGTAATTATACTAATTGTTTAGAAAACATTTTTTTTAATTTATATCCACACTATTATTATAATTTATGCGAAAACATCTCTTTTTGTCCGTTTGTCTGTCTGTTTTGCTTTCACACCAAAACTACTGAACCGATATCGCTGCATTACCAGTGTCAAAATCTTGTGCACGCCGCTGTCAAATGACCCCCCGTACCCCTGAAAAACGGGGGTTTGTAACCCTCGATTCTTTTCTATTTTCGCATTATTTTTGTACGGCGTTGCGGAATAATTAATTCGAAGCTGTATCCAAACAGTATGAAACGTATGCCGTATTGAATCAAATGACCAAATTTACCATGGAAATTAGCTGAAAATAAAATAAAAATACCGACTTGTTGGCGCATTATTTTTGTACGGCACTGCGGGCTTTCTTATTATTTTTCATGTGTCTATCGATGGTAAAAATGCCGTACAGGATCATATGACCAAAATGTACTCACCCTACATGCACTTTTGAATTCTCACCAGCACTCAGTTGGACAGCTTACAAGTGACGGCATAGTGCTAAATCTTATTATTTTATGCTCTAATATCGTCCTATATACGTCCCCAGGTGGTTCATTTGACCCATCCATTTTCGACGTGGGCCTGTAGTCTATGAGCAAAGAGTGAGAAAAAATAATGTTGTTGATATGAAGGAAGGTCTTATCAACAGCTAATTAAACTTTAACATTCCACTATAACAATGGAGTGTTATAAAATTAAATTCACCTAAAGTAAAGTTTAGTAGCATAGTAGTTGACATAATATTAAATATTAACAGCTTTTATATTTTGTAATCAAGATTACGTATTTTTGGTACAACTTCCAAAAGACTATGGCAAGATTGTTATTCACGTTGTGACAGAGTAGTTAATTTTGGTAACTATATTGTTATTTTTGGATGCAATGATACTGAAAATGACCTCTAATAGATCTAAATGACTATATATTAATTTTAGTAACTATATTGTTATTTTTGGATGCAATGATACTGAAAATGACCTCTAATAGATCTAAATGACTATATATTAATTTTAGTAACTATATTGTTATTTTTTTTTTGGATGCAATGAGGCTGAACATGACCTCTAATGGATCCAAATCTTAAAAATTATATATAACTCGATAACGGCTTAACCGATTTGACTAATTTTAGTCACAAAATATTCCTGGAAGTCTAGGGAAGGTTTATAAGTGACAAGAAGTTAACCAGGACATCTAAGTTCCGAGTATAGAATTTCTTGAATATAATTTAGCACATGAATACCTTTGGATAAATATAAAAACTTAAGAGGTGTCAAAGGACACCCAAATAAAACGAAGTTATTTCTTATGTTCAAAAAACCTGTATACATATACACAAAAATATAAATAATATAAAAAAAACATCAATAAACGCCCTCTGCCCCTACCATGCAGGTACTAATAAAAAGTGTCGAGGTCAAATATCGTTCTGTCTAGCCTTTTTACGCCGAAAGCGCGATAAGGAACTTCGTTCCAATATAAGAATTTTCGATAAATATATTAATAAAACTACAGGGAAATTTTGGGAGCTTTTAACGTTTGAAGAGCTTAAGAGTTTTTGGGACTGGTGAACTATGTAGGTGAATGAATCACTAGCTTAGCAACATGGATTGAATTTATAAAGCTAAAGCCCAGTAAAACTTCTTGTATATATTAGCTCGTCTGTAAAGCGCCCAAATTGGGCGTCTTACTCTGGAACTATTCAAAAGTAGCTATTTCTACTTTGACCACCAATTTAGTATTTTGTTTCAAATATAAAACTGTGTGTTTGCGCCACTAATGGCTTATTTATTGAAAATTCTAATTATATAAAAGTTGTATAATATGACCTTCATGGTAGTTTGTTTAGATAATAATATATTCAGTTAATGAGAGTAATTGAAAATTGAAAGATTTTTGAAAATGATTTGACAGCTGTGCGTGACAGATGAACGGATATACACATAACATGCTTTTGGCGTAAAGATCAAGCCGACGCATGTGTCTTAATACGTACTGGTATTCAAAATAAGAAATTACTTAAACTATATATGCCACTTAAGTGGCAGACGCGCTAAAAGAAATGATTTCTATAATTAGGGATACCAGTAATTATAACAGCTGACAATGGTCCGAAATTTATAGGTGTTTATGGTTTGTAAATTTTTGTAAAGATTTTAGTATTTAGTTATTCCATATGCCTGGTGGGCTTCAACAAAATGGCAAGGTTGAAATACAAAATTGCTAAATTTAAAAACTTTGTATCAGTCAAACTGAGAAATTTTATTGGCAAAATGATTTGTTAAAATAGTGCACCTCTTTTAATTACACGAAAATCTCCAGCAGAATTGTTTTACAGATGTCAGCTGTTTAGACTTTAGAGATAAATTGTCATCAATATATATTATAGAACTTGGTATATAGATATTATAGAACTTGGTGAAATGGACTCTGAAATAAAAGATACAATATAATTAAATAAGAGAGGAAGTGATGGTTTAGAAGCTGTTAACTTGTAATTGATTGCAAATTGCAATGCATATTTTCAGTTTTGATATTTTAGCTCATTTAATTTAATTTGTATACGCCTATACAATAAAATCCAAGAAAACGTTTGTGTGCTAAGGCTTACTATAAGGTAATTGATTTTCTCAATGATAGTACATCTTGGAAAAAATAAGCTGACAAACCATAGGCCGCTTCTATATAAATGTACCACATTTCTACATACTATGTGTAATTTAGCTTAAGCTTTTATTGTAATTTTCCACCTTTTTGGTAAAAGGTGGCCCGTGCGAGTTTCTTACGCCGGTTCTTCTCGCCGGGTTAGTTTCCGAACCGGTGGTAAGCCTATAGATGTGAAGCCGGTTGCTAACATTATTAGCCAAGCGGCGAGTAACGACTTTTTTGGCTTATTATCTATACTAGCGATAAATAGCGGCTGGTAACGGCTTCTTACATTTTATTGGTATAATCACATGAGTTCGTTTATTTTTTATGGTTTTTATTCTGATTTACTTACAATAGGATATATTTAACTTAAATAGACATAAACGATGACATTTCAATCTATGTTAAAGTGTTAAATACACAATCTCATGAACAATATCTCATGAACTTGAGCAATATACTGGTAATGAGCGATTTAATATTATGCAGAAAATATTGGAGGTTTTTAAAAAATAACAGAAATACTACCAAAACAGTTTAATTTTTATATGTATTTGATAATCATTATTGATTGATAATTATTATTGATTATGCGTTAGATAATCAAAACTAAGCTAATTAAACTACCTTTATTCTTATAATTTCGTATGCCACCTAAAGTAAAGTTACGACAATCATCTCTGAATTAAGTAAATTAGTAGGTATAAACAGTATTTTCGGTGCTTTTTAATAAAAACAAAAATAAAAGAACAGTGTAAGTGTTACAATATGAAAAAAATAATAATTTAACAATAAAAAAGTATTGAAAATAGTTTTTTTTTCGATGCTCAAGTCAGGTAACAAGCGGCTGTTTACCCGGTAACAAGCAGCTGTTTATTCGTTTCTAGCGGCTGCTATCGGTTACTACCCGCTTACAAGCCGCTGGTTTACAACTATAGGTAAGCCTCATATAGATATCGTTCTAAAATGTTAACTTTGTGAAAAAAAAAAACAAAATAATAAATAGTAGTAATTGTGTAATTAAAAAAATATATTTTTGTGAAAGGTAGATGTAGTGTATTGATAAATAAAGATGGCCGCCTTACTACCAATCAGGTTGAGGCTGTGTCAAGATGGTCGCCAGAGTGAGAGCTGTCGACCACTTGCTTACCAGCCGCGGCCGGGAGTAGAGTGTTCAGTGATACAGTATTCTGTGTTTAATTTACTCCTTCAACGATAATGTACCAATGGTACAATCAGTAACACTGCGTGGTAGAAAGAGACGTGTAATACTTAACAGCAGAACCAACCACGCTGCCGTTTGACGCATAGCCGGCCACACGGGCGCTGCGTCATCGCAGCGTTATTACGAAGCGGTCAACACCCTCTCCCGCTTCGTCTCGGGGGCTGCTGTCCGTCATGTGTGCGTTGTGACGACGCAGCGCACCGAACACCTTGGTTATTTGTAGGTAAAACAACGCAGCGGCAGCGCTGCGTCGACGCAACGCTGACTCATAAAAAATAATTTAAAAAACTGAAAAGGTGTCAAGGGACACCCGAATGGAACGAAGTTGCTTTCTATGAGAGAGAGACAGACAGATAAACACGCGCACACCGCACGGCTTACAACTATAGCAAAAAGTGTCGTTACAACTTTTGGTCTTAATTTTTTCCGTCTAGTCACTACTCTAGCCCCTTTCGCAACGCACGATAAGGAATATCGTTAAAAAAAAAAACAATTGCGTTCTACTCTGTTACTCTCATGACTAATACAAACCGGACTCGAAAGACGATGCGTCTTAAGCTAAAATCCGACAAGACAAGTTCGGAATTGGGATAGATTGTGATGAACTTAACAAAAACGCCCAATGAGTAGGTACAACTAAATCATTGTTTGCTTGTGTTACAGACTCCACCGAATTTGGCCCAAATACAAGCACTGGATAACGAACAGCCCACCAATTTGTTGGTGACATTCTTCCAATACTGGTAAGTTAAATGTTATATTATCAGTTATACTTACAAGTTACATATATTTTTAAGACTGTTAGGCTCACTTGCGCCAGTCAAAGGTCAAAGGATTTAAGTTTTAACGACTAAAACTTAAATCCTTGGTAAAATTTATTGTTAATCATAATCGGAATTATATCTAACTCTAGATGACGCCCGCAACTCCATTGTGCCAAAACTCGTTTATCGCGCGGGAACCGCGACAATTTTTTTTCCGGGACAAAAAGTATCCTATGTCTTTTCCCGGGACTCAAAGTATCTTCATGCCAAATTTCAGCAAAAGCGGTTCAGCGGTTTGGGCGTGAAGAGGTAACAGGCAGACAAACGGACAGACAGACACACTTTCACATTTATAATATTAGTTTGGATATGGATGTTTTGGCTAATGATACTATAGGTCTACCAGAATCTGATGGCAATTTTTGACAGCAAATTTCCAAAAAATATCCTTGATCATTGGATAAATTTTTATATTTGCATGTTTTACACAGCAATTAGCCGCTAAAGGAATAAAAATGTTTTATTCCTATTACCCCGGTATTGCTAGAGTCAATTTATTTTCTCACTTTTTGCCATCAGATTCTGGTACACCTAGAGTAACCACCCTGGCGCTCTAAAGTCTACTTGACCTTAATATCTGTTACCAAATAAGTAAATTAAATCTATGTTTCAGTTCAATTGTAATGGCTGACACGAGGACAGAAGCGAGCGTAAACAAGTGCAGTCTGTGCTTCATAACCCTCACCTGTTTGGTAGAAGAACAATTCGCCAACTCTATTATGCACGACCAAAATTTGACTTTCAAGGTAAATATAAACTAATAGTAATAAATATTATGTACTCATTTATATTACTGATAAGTTGTCTTTTCCTGCTGCCTCCATAAAAGCTATAGTGTCTGTTCTGGTTTTAATGCTACCTTCAAATTAAGTCGCCAGTAGTGCGGCAGCCGTGCGACTTAATGTGAAGGCAGCCTGTTTTGATTTGACATAGCCCTCTTTTTCTCTAATCGTGCAAAAATTTATTTGAAAAATAATATTTGAAAAATCTAATTTCTTTTGATACAGGTTCAACTATACAGACTACCGATGCGACACAGAAAAATATTGCCCGAGGAACCACCATCGCAGCCGCTTGCTTCCACATTAATAGGTAAGTGTTTACAAGTTAAAATGAAATCAAAATCATAGTATTTTTTTCTAAATAGGTTAACAAAGTTAACACTTTTAGAACGTCTATATGAGGCCCACCACCAGTTCGGGAACTAACCCGGCGAGAAGAACCGGCGTAAGAAACTCGCACGGGGCCACCTCTTACCAAAAAGGTGGAAAATAACAATAATAGCTTAAACTAATTCAGACTGTATGTAAAAATGTGGTACTATCAGAGAAGTTGATTCCTATGCAAATCAGGGACCTAAGTACTTTGGTTGCGTTACGTCAAACCCAGCCGACAGATCACAATTAACATTGAATTGACATATTCGACCAAATAACGTTGGTCTGTCAATTGCATAGGAATCAACTTCCTCGATGGTACATTTATATAGAACTTAGAAGCGGCCTATGGAAACACAAAATATTTCCTTTTTCATTCTTATCTCTTTTGAAAACTCGTAATCTACTCGGTCCTTTTAATTCCAGCAAACATGGGATTTAATAAAGATTTCTACATGACTTTATAAAATTTCCAGATCTACTTGTGGAGTTCATAATGTGTCATCTACTGAAGCGGTTTCCCGGGGAATTGTACTCTTTGTGTAACGGAGTCCTACTCCGTCTGCTGGGCTACCAGAAACGGTGCAGGGTGCGGCTGGCTCGAGACTGGCGGCCATTGTGGGCGGCGTTGATCGCGTTACTCAAGTTCTTAGTGGCCAATGAGACGACTTTACTAAAGAGACACAATATATTCGTCATGGCTCAGCAGGTATGTTCAAGTCATATCAACATTATTTTGATAATTTATTTTGATTATGTGTCTTACATAGTTCTTGTATTTTAAGTGATAGTTTTAGCATAATTAATTATTAGTATAGTTATAATATTATGAATTTGTTTGCATATGTTTGGATACAAGGTAGGTAAGTCCAGACATTCCTTGTTTATTGTCATGGTTCGATAAGCTCGTGTGCATCTCGCACCGTGATGCCAGGCATCAATGTACTCGCTGATTATGTTTGTTTACTAGAATTATCCGGACCTACCCGGTATCCGAATTTACCCTGATTACTTCTAATAGTATCCTAGGAGCTAGGCAGATACTATAGTGCCACCAACTTATCTGTTCAGTAGACAAAATTGGAACTACAACTGCCATTTTGTGAAATGTCATTCGCTGTCTGTTTTTGAAGTGCGAGTGCTCTGTGTGTTTTAAGTCTTGTTTTATTGTTAAAAGTATCATTATCATGCCGAAACCACTAAAAAGTGATAAGCGACAAATTATTTTAAAAGTGTTAGCCTTTATGAAAGAAGAGAAACGCCTTCAGTCTCCGAAAATACCATTTAAAAACGTGACCGAGCGCGTTGCAGTAGCTACGTGTTCGTGTTGCTAGTTAATGAAAAAAAGTCCCACAGGTTCTTTAAGATAGCGAAAGTGACTCGAGTGATGATGATTATGATGACGGAGAGTTGTGTGAATCGTCAGGCCCGTCTACTTCTGGAATTTCTGGAGTACAGCTGTTTGAAGATAGACATCATGACCATAATTATTGTTATAAAATATAATAAAATAATATAAAATAAAAAAAACACTTAGTACAAACTTTACATACGAACAAGCCAAGTCAAATAAAAGCTTGTAAAAATATATAAATCAGTGTTGTTATTTTTATTTTGTTATAAGTACTTATTATACTGTTACGTACGTGTTTAAAAATGCTTTTAATAAATTATTACTGTTTTATTTAAAAAGAAGCAGCTCTATATGGGCCAGTTTTTAAGTAAGACGAACACAAATATGAAAACCGCATTTGACATTGACTAGATTTCCTGATGCGCGTACACAGACAGATATTAAAAAGAAAAACATTTTGGCTTCTAACGGCCGTGAAAGGACATCTCATGTGTACAGAATACAGATACAGCCCAGTTACAGTGGATTCCCTACAGTTTTGGTAAACATTCTTAAATAGCAACACTAAACGCGACACTACTGACCCCGGCTACTGAACAGATAAGTTGGTGGCACTGTAATATTGAATTGACATAATCGGACCAAATGACGTACCTAGGTCCGTTAACTGCCTAGGAATCAATTTCTTCGATAGTACTACAGTAAATTTAGCATTCAATGAATCAACAATTTTTATTAAAGTAAAACCGTTTAGATCCACCACATTTTATTTATATTTTCCATTTCATTGTTTTTATTAAGACAGTTTGAATGTATTTTCAGGTTGTGAACATATTTAATTTGTTCATCACATTTGGTGACACGTTCCTGCCGACGCCGGCGTCCTACGATCAGCTCTATTATGAGCTCATAAGAATGCACCAAGTTTTTGACAACTTATTCTTCATGGGTAAGTATTTTACTGCTGATATTTAATTCAGGATTTTCTTTGTCATGAGCCATGATTGTACAGTGTACAGCTTCTACACATTATTGTGTAAGCCAAAATAATAGCTAAATTTATATTTAGCTGGTAACACATCCATTTGAGCTGTTTGCATACCGACGCCATAAATCGCCTAAGATAGTAATAGAACGAGTCGCAACGGTATTGTAGTTTGACGTATTGGGCATCGTCATCAGAGTATGAAGCACATCGAACACCTAACTAAATAAAATGAATTAATTAAAAAATAAAAAACCCGACTGCAAAAAAATGTTAACTAAAAAGAACGAAACAAGACGTAATTCTGCCGGAGGCATCGAATCCATGTTTTAATTGATACAACTCTTGCTTACGAGTTTCATGCCAGGGGAATAGGTTACATAGAAAAATGTAGAAGAAGAAAGTGGACTATACAAAATCCAGTCGGAGGCAAGTCGCACCAAGTTTAACATTAAGTAGTTCATAAATCATTAAATATTATGCCTCCGACTGCATTTTATAATCCACTTTCTTCTTCTACATTTTTCTATGTAACCATCTATTGTCTTCATCAACTTGTAGTCAACTAACCATTGCGACAGTCAATCTAATAAAAAATTGAAAAACGACCGTGCTAATGTTTCTAAGTGTACAGGTACTATAGATACATAGGTTTGGTACTATAAGTTTAAACACTTACGGATTTTGTCGCGGAGCACTTTTATTAATCCCGACGTTTCGGCTACTTTACAGCCGAAACGTCTTGTAAAGTAGCCGAAACGTCGGGATTAATAAAAGTGCTCCGCGACAAAATCCGTAAGTGTTTAAACTTATAATATCATGAGTGATACTCGCGAAAACTTAAGAAATCATTAGGTTTGGTACTGTTTCAATTTATGTTTCTGGTTTTAAGTACCTAATCATTGTTTTTTTAATAATTTATCATTGAATTTTCATCTTGTTTCAGTAATTTCAGTTGATTTTTAATTATTGTATTTATCCATGCAGGCGGGTTTATGTTTTTTTATTATTTATCGTTCCATTTAATATTAAAACTGCAAGTTATATACATATTTAGAATCAGTGCTTAAAATCCTTTATTTTGATACCCCACTCGATATGCTTGCTAGAATTTTTATTTTTTTACCTCACAATTTGGCGTCAATCATCCGCCATTTTGGTTTTTTTTAATGTCACCTATCTAAGAACACTTGGGCTATTAAGACCAATCTAACGATACCTCAAATGTGAAAAACCGTTAAGCGGTTCTGGAGATACAAGGTAATAAAGAATATTACATACAAGATACGCGCTAAACACATAACCCTCCTGGCAGTCGGGTAATAAAAAACTGACGCTACAATAATCTTATTACAAACCAGGCTTTTCTCGCTGCTCTGCCCGCTTCACGCTAGCTAGCCAGACATCGAGCTGGCTCATTTTATATCACACACAACACATTATACAACATTAAAATTTTACGTACAGTATTAAAAAAAACTATGAGAACACGCTTTAAAAAAATTAACAAATATTGCATTATCATTGGCTCTGAATGCGTATACAAAGTTTCGGGTGAATTATACTACTGGAGATAGGTAAAAATCGTGTTCAAAGATTCCGTTACATACATGATACAGCCCAAGCTTATAAAAACGTGTTAAAAATGTAACATGGTTAATCAATTCTCAGCATTACGCTACTCTACGGGCGACAGCGAGTACAAGGCGGACGCGCTGCGGCTCGCGAACAGTCTGGTGAACGTGCGCGCGATCATACAACACTTCTCGCCCAAGATCGACGCCTGGCTCGCCTTCAACAACCTCTCCACACCGTCAGAGGACCAGGTAAGGTGTTTTTCAGCCTGTTAAGGCTCGTCCACATTTGTATCATTTGCGCGATCAGTACTCTAATCAGATCTCCGTCGCGATCATCGTGCCGTATCAAGTATGCGTATCATAGTGTGGACGCCTACGGTGCGTCCACATTTGTATCATTTGCGCGATCAGATCTCCGATCAGATCTCCGTCGCGATCATCGCGCCGTATCAAGTATGCGTATCAGTGGACGCCTATTAGATCATTCTGCCGATCATGCGTGTGTTTGATATGACACATATCAGATACGCGGTTAATAGCGATCGGGGCGTATCATGATACGCGTATCATTTTGATACGCTTCGATGATACGCGACGGAGATCTGATCGCGCAAATGATACAATTAATGTGGACGCACCGTTAGGCTTCTTACAGACGAACGGCACGTGTCGGCGGCAGTCGACGGTAGTCGGCGGCACGTTCGGCGGCAGTCGACAGCAGACGACGGCACGTGTCGGCGGCACGTGCCGTTCGTCTGTAAGCGCTCTAACATGACTGCCGAATCTTTAGGCTCATATCACACCAAAATGGCAGCGCAAAGCGGCACAGCCTTCGGAAAGTGGCCGCAGTAGGCAAGACACTGCCAGCGCCCGTGTCATAAGAGTGCTCGCAGCGTCGTGGCCACCGTGAGACTTCCCAAGTTTCCAAGCTATACCATGTATTACAATAATAAAGATTAAAATCATAATGACACTGAAAACGCTCGCCACTGCCACGCTCCCGTCCGCTGTCATTTCGGTGTGATTTTAACCCACTGACCTCCATTATACAAGTACGCTGGACCTATGATACCCTTTGAAATGACAGCTGTTTTTTGTGCCTATTTGAAGCGGAATCAGCGCCCCAATGCGGGGGAAGAGAACTAAATCTGACGTAAAGATGACGTTTAAAAGTCGCCATATTGGCGCTGATAGCAGTAGTGGGAGTACTTGGAACTAATACTAGTTTCTACAACCGTAGTGATTATATTCTCTTTGGTTCCTACAACCAATAGCGATTGAGCGGCCATTTGCAAGTTACGTCAGATTTAGTTCTCTTCACCCGCATTGGGGGCGCTGATTCCGCTTCAAATAGGCACAAAAAACAGCTGGGTATCCTATGTCCAGCGTACTTGTATAATGGAGGTCAGTGTTTGAGCCTAAGTATCTACATGACATGCGCCTAATGAAGAGGAAACATTGTAGCAAGTATAACCCAGACCACGATTGTGATGCTCATAGAAATTCATAAATTGATTCGCGATCGAAATAATTGTTTCTATCTCATTCCTAGACGCGATAGGAGCTCATACGCATTAATTTTATATGCTTGTTTTTAAAAGAGAAGACATATAAGTAGCGATACGTCAATGTACGACTTTCTACTGTCTACGTGACCGTACTATAGCATTATTTTTTGTCTTATTATTTTTGTCTAATATACATACATTAAACACTTGACCGTTATTTGAAGCATAATAATTGAGATAGGCACTTCCGTTTCCGCACATTTTACCTCCTTTTCTTTCCTGAATGTTGGTAGCTCTGTCAACCTTGGCGCCATCATCGAGCAGGTAGAGGGAGAATTCCCGCTCGACTATGATCATTGGCGTCTTGTTTTCCGCACCGCACAGTCGAGCTCAGAAGCCGTTACGTATATACCTCCTTATTATATAACTCCTAGTTATATAATTTATGTAAAAAGTGAAATAATTTAAGTGTTGTGTTTTACCGTTTTTCAAGTGTTGTGGTAATTCACGTAAGTTATATTTTCATACCCTTATTTTCTTGCAAAATGCAAAGATTTTTTTTTTGTTCTCCTTTTTTGCTATCAGCAATCAGCTTTATGGAAGCTATAATCTGATGAGGTCGCTTTTAATAGGAGTAGGTGGATGTTGTTCCCTTGAACATCATTCCAAGTTTAAAATCTGTTTCCTTTTAAGGCGAACAGTGTCTCCTGTAGTATTGAGGAGATTTTGCGCAAGTACGTTTTGGTGTTCTTTAAGTCTGCTCTTATATTTAGTGGTGTATGAATTTACTGTTTCCTTTATTGTATCTATATTTTGCAGGTGTTCATGGATTTCTGAGTTCCGAATAAACCATGGCGCATTAGTAAGAGTTCTGAGCACATTGTTTTGGAACCTTTGCAGGATTTCTATATTTGAGTTACTTGCGGAGCTCCAGAGTTCTATGCCATAAGTCCAGATTGGCTTTATAATACTTTTGTACACAAGTAGTTTATTGGTCAAAGATAGCTGTGAGTTACGACCTATCAGCCACAGTAGGCCTTTAAATTTTATATTCGCTTCACTCTTTTTTGCTTTGATGTGCTTGGCCCATGTGAGTCGCTTATCCAGGTGCATACCAAGATACTTAACACAGTCGCTTTTTGGCAGCACTTCACCTCCTAAGTGCACTGGCGAGCATTCTTTTCGTCTCAAGGTGAAAGTTATGTGTGTCGATTTTGTGGTACTAGATTTTATTCTCCATTTGTTCAGCCATTTATTTATTTTGTTAAGTTGAACTTGGAGTTTTTCAGAGGCCTTCTCTGGATCGCTGTCACTAGCGAAGCAAGCCGTATCGTCTGCAAAGGTAGCTGTTTCCACTTCCTCAGTCTGGGGGAGATCTGCTGTATACAGTGTGTATAGCATTGGTCCTACCACTGAGCCCTGGGGTACTGACGCTTGGATGTCATATAGTTCAGATGTTTCTTCTTCATATTTTACTTGGAACTTTCTGTTGGTCAAGTACGATCTCATAATCATGTAATAAGAGTTGGGTAGCAGTGTTTTGAGCTTGTACAGCAGTCCCTTGTGCCAGACCCTGTCGAAGGCTTGCTGGACATCCAGGAATACTGCAGAGCAGTACTGTTTCTTTTCGAGCGACTGTCTGATTTTATGAACAACTCGATGCACTTGTTCTACGGTAGAATGTCCTGATCGAAATCCGAATTGGTGGTCGGGTACCAGTTTGTCTTTTTCTAGAAGAGGTTGGAGTCTGCTGAGATATAGCTTTTCGAACACCTTTGATAGGATCGGGAGAATAAGACTGATAGGTCTATATGAACTTAGTTCTGTTGGAGGTTTACCTGGTTTGGGTATCATAATTATCTGTGATACTTTCCACAGATCTGGAAAATATTGGATTCTGATTATTGCGTTAATTAGCATTGTTAAATACACAATTGCTTTTTTTGGCAGCTTTTTGAGTATTTCGGCAGTAATGAGATCAAATCCTGGAGCCTTTTTGGTTTCTAAGCGTAATATTGTTTTGTAAACTTCTTTTGGTGTTACAAGTTTTAGTGGGGGGCTTAGTTGTTGGTCGCTCGCCAGGAATGCATCAATCTCACGTTCAAAATCGATGTCATCAGATTCGTTTGGCTGAAACACCTGACTTAAATGGTGGGCAAATAGTTCAGCTTTTTCTTTAGCTCCGCGGATCCATGGACCATTTGGTGGTTTAAGTGGCGGTATACTTTGTTGTGGCCTTTTAAGGTCTTTCGTAATTTTCCATAGTGAATAATTATCCTTTTTTAATGCTGAAAGAGAAGAAAATTTTTCTTTGAACATATTGTTTCTATTTTCCCGAATCATTGTTTTGAGCTCTCTGGCTGATTTTAGATAAAGGGTTTTGTGTCCTTCTTGTCGACTCAATTGCCACCGTCTACGAAGTCGTCTTTTTTCTTGTAATTTGAGGCGAATTACGTAGGGTATGTTTTGAAGAGTTTCAGTATGTTTTAGACTCGGTGTAGAGCGCCAGGCAGCTGTTTGTATCGCGTTGGTGATATAGAATGTCGCCTTCTCAATGTCATCTTCGGTTTTCAACTTGACATTGAGATCTATGATATCTTCAAGGTGTTCAGAGAATGCGTTCCAGTCGGTTTTTTTATTGTACAATACTGGTTTAGATTTTTTATAGATAGCTGTTGTGCTAATGGTGGTTATAACAGGACTGTGGTCAGATAGGCAATCAGCCGATGTTTCCACTGCTACATATACATGAGATAATCCTTTTGTTACATAAAAGTCAAGAAGATCTGGTGTTCTATTCATATCTGTAGGCCAATAAGTAGGTTCTCCTGTTGATAGTGATGAGAGTTGAAGTTTTTCTAGGCATTTTTTTAGTTCTCGTCCACGAGTAGTAGCTAGCCTAGAGCCCCAGTGTGGATGTTTACAGTTCCAGTCTCCGCCGCAAATGAACTTATGGCCGAGAGTCATAAAGTAAGTGGTGAGTGTATCTTCTTTCAGTTTGTGTTTTGGGGGGCAGTAAATAGCACTTATATTTATGGGACCCATGTTTGTTTCCACGGTGATTGTAGTTGCCTGGAGATATTCCTCTCTAAATTTGCTATGTAAGTGGTGTTTTATGTTCTTTTTTATGATGACAGCAGTTCCTCCATTTGATGTATTTCCGGGATGGTTTGTTGTGTATACATTATATTCGTTATATTTCACCGACTTTTGGTCATTAAGGTGTGTTTCAGATATGAGCGCAATATCTATCTTGTTTATCTTGATCAACGTTTCAAGGTCGTATTGGTTTGGGACCAGACCGTTGATATTGAGGGTGATAATACGCAATGAGGTCATTATTATTTGTTTTCCACTAGTTTGGTGATTAGGGCTAGCATTGAACCCACGAGTGCTATTAGTTGGTCTATCTTTTCAGCTTGTTTACAGATTAGTTCTTCTAGATTATTACATCTACGCTTTTCTTCAGGTATATGGTGGTAACTTTCGTCAGATCTAGGTTTATCTTTGTGATGTGTTCTCTGCGACCCTTCTTGGCCGTCTGTATTCTTATTGTCTTGTTGTCGTTATCCTGATTTTCTTTTTGATCAATCATCAATCCATGTTTGTGTGTTGTTGTTAGTTTTTTCGATAGTTCCTGTTGTGTCATTGCTCGTTTTTTTCGCCGGTGTTTTGATTTTTAAGGCTTTGTTCATGATGTCATTATATCTGTGGGGTCCATAGTTCGTTTGTGGAGATGGTATTACGTCTTTTTGTGTTTCAGTTCTTGGTGTCATTTTGTTTTCATTTTCTATTGGAGTTCGGGTTTTATGGTGTGGTGTTTGTTTGAGTAATTATTTTTTTTCTCGACAGTATTTCTTTATATACTTGACAGCCTTTGTAGCTAGATGGATGAGCACCAGAGCATAGCGCACATACAGCAGGTGTATTTTTGTCCATTATACAAGATGTTGTTTTGTGTGGACCTGCACATTTCACACATCTGTATGGCCTCATGCAATTGTTTTTTGTATGTCCGTATTGTTGGCATCTATTGCATTGGACTACTGTGATATTTGGTTTTCTAGGATCTTCAATTCTAACTACTTGATTGTAGATGTATTTTATGGTTTTTATTAATTTATTGTTTTCGTTTGGGTGGACATTGACGAAGAACACATTCATAGGTTCCTTAGTACCTTTTCTGCGGTTTGTAACTATCTCACCCTTTACCTTGTTTCCAGTTTCCTCTATTGCCTGAACAATTGCGTCTACTGGAGTGCTGTGGTGCAGGTTTTTAATGACAAATTTTGGGCATCTTTCTTGTTTGTATGTGAAAGTGTGCCCAATTAGTCCTTTAGCGCGTATATGTTCAATCATAGTTTTGTATATTTCAATGGATTTTGTAGATATTGACAGTTGATTCTTTGACAATATTCTGTAAGAGTAATCTTCAGTTTTTACGACCTCTGCGATGAAGTCTGTTAGCATTTTGAGGTCTTCTATACCGTATAGTATAATTGGTGGTGGTTTAGATGTTTTTTGTTTCTTGCTTTTTTCAGTTATGTCCGTATCACAGTCCAAGTTTAATACGGAGAAACTATTGGAAGTGGGAATATTTTCTTCTTGGTCCGAGATGATGTTATAGGCTTTGTCCTTAACTTGTTCGCGAGATGTATAAGTTTTAGCTAGCTTCGAGCTTTTTTGTTCGCTTCCATTTGGTGAGCGTAGCCTTTTTTGTTTTGGTTCCAGCTGTCTTTGCCAGCTCACGTTTGGTGATTGGTCCTGTTGTGGTGTCCTAGAAGTATCACTTGTAGACAAAGATCTTTGCCTATTAAATAACCCTGGATGGAAGAGTTGCTGTGTTAACACTTTTTGTTTATTTAATGACGACGACGCATGGGGTTGCAAAATTTTGTCCCCCCCCCCAGAATACGTGGGACAGCCTGATTGCTCAGGGAGGGATTCTCCGATATCATCGGTACCCTCCTGGGGTAGTTTTTCTTTAAATCTTGCTTCCATATTTTTCTATTTGTTTTTGTTTCAGGGTTGTCTCCTCTATCTAGGAATTTGATTCGGTTATGGCGCCGAATACTCGCCTTCGCCTTCCATACTTGGCTGCTACAGTCACGAAGTAGATGTTTTGTGCAGAGTTCGTATTTGACTGTAGCATTGTCCAGGGGGTACGACTCACGGATGGTGTTGTGAGCCCATCACTATACCGCGGCGGCAGTAGTAGTGACGGCGTGGACGTGTATGGTAGACTTGTCGGTTCGCGTTGAGTAATAGTCCAACTCTGCACACTTGGACATACGCTGAAGCTGTTACTCGGTATTTTTTAGAGATTTGGCCCCTAGTATGCCGCATCCCACCGAGGCTTAACCGACCCATCCCCGTAGTGATTATATTCTCTTTGGTTCCTACAACCAATAGCGATTGAGCGGCCATTTGCAAGTTACGTCAGATTTAGTTCTCTTCACCCGCATTGGGGGCGCTGATTCCGCTTCAAATAGGCACAAAAAACAGCTGGGTATCCTATGTCCAGCGTACTTGTATAATGGAGGTCAGTGTTTGAGCCTAAGTATCTACATGACATGCGCCTAATGAAGAGGAAACATTGTAGCAAGTATAACCCAGACCACGATTGTGATGCTCATAGAAATTCATAAATTGATTCGCGATCGAAATAATTGTTTCTATCTCATTCCTAGACGCGATAGGAGCTCATACGCATTAATTTTATATGCTTGTTTTTAAAAGAGAAGACATATAAGTAGCGATACGTCAATGTACGACTTTCTACTGTCTACGTGACCGTACTATAGCATTATTTTTTGTCTTATTATTTTTGTCTAATATACATACATTAAACACTTGACCGTTATTTGAAGCATAATAATTGAGATAGGCACTTCTGTTTCCGCACATTTTACCTCCTTTTCTTTCCTGAATGTTGGTAGCTCTGTCAACCTTGGCGCCATCGTCGAGCAGGTAGAGGAAGAATTCCCGCTCGACTATGATCATTGGCGTCTTGTTTTCCGCACCGCACAGTCGAGCTCAGAAGCCGTTACGTACATACCTCCTTATTATATAACTCCTAGTTATATAATTTATGTAAAAAGTGAAATAATTTAAGTGTTGTGTTTTACCGTTTTTCAAGTGTTGTGGTAATTCACGTAAGTTATATTTTCATACCCTTATTTTCTTGCAAAATGCAAAGATGAATATTTCATATTATTAATAACGATTTTATCGTTCGTATCGTTATTTTAATAACGAATTTAAATTTAAATACTACATTTAAATTTTGCAATTTTCTAGATAAGTTCTTGTGTTTGTGTTCTTTCCTAGGTTAAGGTAGCTATTAATAATGAATAACGAATGTGAATTTGTTAATGATTCGGCAGTGACACCAGCTAACGATTTGGAACTACCCTCTAATGCAGTTAATAAAAAGCCTTGTTCTTTTGCAAGGTCATCTAGTAGTTGTAGTTCCACATGTGATTCGAGCTCGTCATCGACTTCTACTTCACACAGCAAACGTAAATCAAGGCGCCGCCGCCACAAAAAAAGGGGGGGCAAATACAGACAGCGCCGTGACGACCATTTAGCTAAATTAACTCAAGAGGTTACTGAACAAAAGGGTTAATTCTTTTTACGAAAACCGATCTTTTTTTTTTCTTCAAGGTCATGCAGATGATTGTTGCATCGACGATACTGTCAGTCGGAAATTGTATTGCGAATCAAATGAAAATGAAACGACCGTTAGAAATTCTTTACAACCGAATCTTGTTTTTGAAAATGAAACGACTGTTAGCAATTCTTTACAACCGAATCTTGATTTTGAAAATGAAACGACCGTTAGCAATTCTTTACAACCGAATCTTGATTTTGAAAATGAAACGACCGTTAGCAATTCTTTACAACCGAATCTTGTTTTTGAAATTGAAACAAAACTTAAAGAAGCGCCCGTTCGGAAAACTTCTCCGGGGTTTTTTGGCTATATTAAATTATATTCAACATACTAACGAATGGTCAGAAGTTCGTTATTCTGAAGTTCAAAAATCTTATAATGATATAATCATACATTAGTTTTTGTCGATTTAGAGGTCAATGATGAGCTTAAATATTTCGATTTTCTAAAAAATCTATTTCACGTGGACAAATCATACACGGCATTATTATATTGCGCACTTAAGCAGCGCGAAGCATTGCAATCTGCGCTTAAGAAATTGTTACAATGGTCACACGCTTCAAGCTTGACCCCTGAAGGTTTAAATGAAACCGTTAGGAATTGTATCACAACGTCAGATTTACTATTTCGTTCGCGACCCAGTTCTTGCAATCATTTTATCTAAGTTAATTCGTAGTTGCTGGTGTCACTACTCGAAAAGACTGAGGGAGCTCGCAAAACCTTTGTTGCGAATAGTCAGAATAATGTTGCTGCCGCTGCGCAAGCGGGTTCTAGCAGCAACAGTTTCGACTCGCCACCCCCCGCAGGGGCAGGCTAAGAGTTGTATATCCGCGCAGGGTATGTCTCATGGATGTTGTGCTAGCTCGCACATTTCCCATGCTCACAAGCCTGCGCAAGGCTGTTCTTACAATCGTCCCCCGCAGGGACAAAGAAATAATTTTGAACCACGGTCAATGCCTGGCAATGCACGAAGTATTTTTCACTCGAGAGCTTAGCCTACTCCCGCAGGGGCAGGCTAAGAGTTACATATACCCGCGCAGGGTATATCTCATGGATGCTGTGCTAGCTCGCACATTTCCCATGCTCACCAGCCTGCGCAAGGCTGTTCTTACAATCGTCCCGCGCAGGGACAAAGAAATAATTTTGAACCACGGTCAATGCCTGGTAATGCACGAAGCTGGTAAGGCAGAAGTACCCGTAAACGTGCCGCTTCTCTTTCGGACCTCGGGAATGCCAAAAAACGTAAGTACTGACAGACAAAAATTCAGAGCGGATCAAACTTTGAAGTTTTACCGCCGTTGGCAGCGCCTAGATGCTCCAGGTTATCTGTTAAAGATTGTAAAAGGGTACCGCATACCCTTCATGGAGAAACCTCCTCGGTTCATTCCAAAATTGAACCAAAATCATTTTTCTACCACAGAGTCGGAGGATATGTCTTTCCAAATTCGACAAATGATACACCAGGGTGTAACTAGAAGTTGCCAGCCCCTCGCCAAGTTTAATTTCGACAATGTTTCTGGTCCCTAAGGTCGACGGGTCCTGCTGTCCTATTTTCAATCTTTCCACTCTACTCGATTATGTTTTGACTCAGCCATTCAAGCTCATAAATATTTACCTAATGACAATTTTTCTGCAACCCAACGATTGGCTTTGCAAAATATAACTGTCCCAAGTTTATTTTCACCTGGCAGTCGCTCCATCGCACTGACGGTTCCTACGTCTGATATACAGGGGACAGTTGCTGCAAATGACTTGCTTAGCGTTCGGTCTCACCACTGCTCCAAAAGTTTTTGCTTCCCTGACCAATTGGGTCACACAAACCCTCAGAGAGCAAGTTCTACGTATCATCGTTTATTTAGACGATTATCTAATTGCTCATTAAAACAAAATCATCCTACAGGAGCATGTCCAGATTTTGCTTCAAAGACTTCAATATAAAGGTTAGCAAATAAATCTAAAGTCTATACTTACGCCTCAACAAGACCTGGTATTTCTAGGTGCTTGTTGGAACACGTTACAAAACGAAAAGCTTCTTTCAGGCGAGAAAATGTCAAAAATTCAACAAAATATTTTACCTGTCCTGAGTCCTGACAAATGTCTGGTAGATCTAAAGACCTTGCAGAGCATCGTCGGTCTCCTGAACTTCGCCAGTTTCATAGTTCCGAAGGGGAGACTACATTACCGAGCTCTCTTGTCTCTTCTCATGGACATGGAAAAGCCTGCATTTCTGAATCGCTGCTCTCTACCGAGACAAGCGTTACGTTTAGCGACGATCTTCGGTGGTGGTTGCGAAGTCATCATCTATCAATTTCCATTCATTGGAGCCCACCGTCGCACTGCTTGGCAACAGATGCATCGGACCTAGCTTGGGGTGCTCAATTCGACCACCTTTCCTTAACGGGGACATGGTCAGCACAAGAAAATTTCATGCATTGCAATCAGAAAGAGCTTCTAGCGCTCTTTTTCTCCGAGGTCAGCACCAGACTCTCGCTCGCTCGACAGTTCTTTGACAGAGTGACAATCGAAGGGTCGCACCAGGTCAGTTGCCCTGATGGACATAACCATTCAGATTTTTCGAGTTATTGGATCATTCCCAAATCTGTTAACTTCTTGCACGGAGAAGTTCAGAAAACTAAGTGTATCTGTGACTGGTCTATTTGCTTCCGCCGAAGCTCATGTAATGACTAATTGTGTAACTCTCGACTTGAACGATCAAGCAGCTTTATATCACGATGCCTTTTCTCAGGTGTACCCCCTAGCCTGGGTGTTTCCCCCACCTCAATTAATACCCAAAGGCCTGGCTCACCTAAATCAGGCGCCAGGAATTTGTCTCCTAGTGGTTCCACGCTAGGAACGAGTATTTTGGCGAACAGATCTCAAGTCGAATGCAATAGCAGCACCGTATACGATTCGCGATCTGGAGAAATGCCTAATCGACATTTCAACGAGGGTCCCTCTGCCAAAGATCAGGAAATGACCCTGGAAGTATAGAAATATCGCAAAATTTCGTAGGCTGAGATGATGACCATATAAAATTATTGTTATTATCATGACCTTCTATTCTCAAAACTTATAAAGTTGCCTAGAATAGATGGTTATCGGTGTAATTTACACAGATGTGAATGCTCACAAGCCGACGGCCACAGTCCTTGCAAAATTTTTAGCATATCTATTTTTAATAGATATAAACTCTCTTATAACACTATTTTCTTACATAAATAGGTAATATCTACCATGTCTGATATGTAGATTTCTGGCCCTTTGAGTTCTCGTTTTGGTAAAACATGTTAAAATCTATTGCATTGAAAAAGCCTGTACAACATATTATATTCAAAACTTTTTGAAGTCTTATACTGTTGACGCAAGTAATCTATTTGCAGTCTCTAGACATACAGATATTTTGCTTTTGTTTTCGTAGGGCAGACGAGTACGTGATCTTATACTTCTTACAGTGGTGATAATCACATTAAAGAATTTGACTAAAACGAACAGTTCTGATTCTAGGCAATCTAGCTGGAAGATTTTAAGCAATCCCAGTGATAAACAACCTTGCTGTTTACTGGCTTAAATGCTGTAATCATAATCTTCATCGCAGGCGTAGCGAGTAGCGAAGCTAGATGTGCCAATTTATTAACGAATTTGCGAGGAAAACCATCTGCCGCGTTTAAAACTGTAATAGCTGGCTGGGACAAAACTAACTTGTCTGAGGCAACTGAACCACCAGGTAACGTCCGCTCAGCTGTGGCTAAAAGTTGGATAGACAATGTATCCATTGATGAAATACTTTTGGGCAGTTATTGGAAATCGGTACAAAAACAAGTACTTTCATCTAATTCTAACGATTTAAGGAATTCTTTTGTTCCTTTAGTTGATTTCATTATGTCCATATCAAAGCTTTTATAAGTTGTATTTTTGATTTGTCAGTCAGTTTTTGGTGTATTCCTTAAAGGAAATACTATTAATTTTATTTTATATTGTTATATTTTCTTTTCACATTGGCGTCTAACAACATTTTGTCACATTGGCGTCCATCATCACCAGGCGATAACAAACACGTTTCAATTATTATGCTTCAAATAACGGTCAAGTGTTTAATAGCAGCGTTTTACCCTGAAATAAAACGCTTATTAAATACTTACCTTATTTGAAGCATAACTTTTTATTTCTGCCTGGTGTAATTTCGACTCAATGATCATAGTCGAGCGGGAATTCTCCCTCTACCTGCTCGATGATGGCGCCAAGGTTGACAGAGCTACCAACATTCAGGAAAGAAAAGGAGGTAAAATGTGCGGAAACGAATTATTATGCTTCAAATAAGGTAAGTATTTAATAAGAGTTTTATTTCAGGGTAAAACGCTGCTATTTTGTACTATTACCTCATTGTAGTATCTTTTAATAAATAATAAACGGGTCTTATTTTTCATATTATAGATTCTGGAGGTGGTGCGTAAGAACTACGACAGTTTAATTCTCAAGCTGCAAGAAGGTTTAGAGGCGTACGATCGTTACTCGGAGCGACCTCACGCGGCGCTACTAGCGCGGCTGGTGCGCGGAGCCGGGCTCAACGCGCGCGCCGCTAGCGACGCCGCCGCCCTACACCGACACTCCGCCGCGCTCCTGTCACACTATACCACGCTGGCATAATGCGCAGGTAGAGTAAAAAAAGTATAAACGACACTGTCAAGATTGGATAAAAATGCCGCGAAAAAAAATGTGCGCGCGGGCGATGTATTCAAATCGGAGCGGTATCCGCTACCGCCGTGGGTAGCGGTAATATTCACATACATCGGGATACCGCTACCCACGGCGGTAGCGGATACTGCTCCAGTTTGAATAGGCCTTAATCCGTTGAATGATTTGTGAACACACGTCGTAGTCTGTGGCATGAATAAAAAAGTGTATACGTCATTTTAAGTCATGTCACGATGTCTATGTATAGAAACACGCCAGATAATATAGAACTTAGTTGTAATAAAGAATGTATGTACACGCGTTCTAAACGTATTTTATAACTCTTGAAAATTCATTATCATTTATAGAATCGTGTGTTTATCTTACGTATACTAGTCAGTAAAAAAACTATTTTTCAGAGTAATATAAAGATATTTTTAACACTAGTATTTACTGCTTATTATATGCAGTAAACATATAGATATAAAAACACATAATATCTATTAAAAAAGCAATATGTTTCGTACCGCGTACGCACTCAATTGCGTGCTATACGCAATACTGTCTGTAAGCGTACGACGTACGTAAACATAATTATGAACATCGAACGTATAACTAAGAGCTATAATATGTTTAAATATAATTCCGCTAAAGCACTGCACTGCGCTCCTATTGGTCGATACTGTTGTGGCCGCGCAGCCATTGGGCGCGGTCCTGCGTTAGCACGAGCGTATAAGTTATTGTTTACCGTATATTATATAAGTGGCAAAAATCCGATGTGTTTTGGACAAATTTGGCTCACATTCCTCTTTTGTTACACGCTCGACGCATATTATACATAACGCAGCTTTGTATTTCTTTCTATATTTATAATTTGTGTAATGTTCTTATGAATGCATAGCATGTTAAGATTATAAAAAATTCCACCCTTACTAATAAAATATTTACACGGCATAGTATAATGTTCTGTTCTCAGTTGCAGTCCTTGTCTTTCAAATGATATTCTTAAAATCTTGGATGTGTTAATGTTTTTTTAATAAGTAAAGAGGATGATGATAATATAATTATTATTGTACTCTGTTTGTATCCTATTATTTTAATTGGATGTAAACAGAATATAGTGTGATACATCTATAATACAGGGTGTCAAAAGACCGCTTCCGATAACTTCGTGGGGTTATTATAGGGCATGAGATATATCCATTGGTGCAAGTAATTTTCTTTAAATCGCCATTTTTTAAAATAGTCAAAATTTTCAACACGCAATGTATAACGCTGATGTAAATGCGCGATAGTATCGCACGCCAGTGGAGCCCCGGGCCGAGTCAGCCCCCACGCGCCGCCCGGCCCGCGCCGAGGCCCGCGCGCGCGGCCCTGCACTAGACAAAACAGCTGATCGTGGTGTGCCCTAGCCCGTAGGTAGTGAATAAACCACCAATATTGTAATGATTATTAATTAACATAATGTTAGAATTTATTAATTACCGTTTCTTAGGTTATTAGTTTATTACTCAAAAATACTCAATTTTTACTTCCGGCCAAAAAGGAAAAGAAATCATAATTCACATCCGAATCAGGTTGTAAAAATACAATACGCAGTTACTTACATCTATGGAAAAAATACTTGATAACATGTTCACTGACCTGTGATCAGCTGTCTGCTTTTATGAAATGCAGTTCGAGCTGTGCTCCATCTAACTCAATGTAGATTGCAGAGTTTTTCAACACGAAACAAAAGTAAACAGGAGACATTCCAATTCTTTAAACACTTTTTACTGCACTGTTTAAACCGCACTATCGTCTATCGACGACGACGCGATGTTCACCCCCGTTCCATAAAGGTTTACGAGTATTAAAAGTTCATTCACATTTCATCGCACATTCATCGGACACGTATCATGTCACGGCCCGTTATTAATTACAAACATAGAAAAAATATTAATTACAAACATCCATAAAATTACCAAACTTAAACAAAAACGTCACAGTACACAGCGCGGCGCGTGTTTACAGCCGACTGAACAAAATTGAATAAAAAACTTTGTAAAATAATAGGGATGTATCCCTGTGCATATTTTGAGTTATCGCTAATTTTTATCGATAAATCGTATTGTTTTACATACGAGTACGTTTTGATTTGTAGTCAAACTAAAAATAAGCAAATACCTACTCATGTTAAGAATAACGACAATAATTAAAAGTTATTTAATTAATTAGGTACTTATTATTAAAGTATTTTCATTGCGTACGTAGACGCGCATAACGCGTGCCATGGCTTATCAATCACTTTATCACGGTAATGTCGGTATCGAAATTATCGAATGCAACTGACTATGTATCCCGATAAAAACTTTCTGAATTTATAACCTCTTAGTTAATTTTAAAAATGAGAATAGTAGATCTAGTAAATAATAGTCATAATTTTTATTATTTAATGGTAATTTAAATATCGACTACATCGTTTTGAATTTATAGGGTACAACACTTAGAATGTCCTTAAAATGGATTAGCGACACGTGCGTCGTACACCTACAGAGCGGCCGGCGGCGCGTGCGGCGGCGCCTTTGACGTTGCCGCCAAGCGGTCTGGCCGTCCCGTCGGTATCTTTGAATTTACCGAAAGTCGATACATGTTTCTAAAGACAATTTTCGCATAATTAGACTTTAGTTCCAATTTGCATCTTGAGGTTAAAGGTTGTCCGTTGAGTTATGTTTAATTAATAAGCGTATTACGATCTTTTTAAAACGTATTATTGTGATAACTAAATGTGTAAAATGTAAATTAATTAACTATTATTTCTTATTTGTTTGCGTTAAAAAAATAAGACGTGTCGTGTAAGATATCGTGTAAAAAGAGATGTGTTGTTATTGGTGGTGTTATTGATTGGTGATATGGACTATTTTCAAAATGCATAGAGAGCACATTAAAAAATCAGAATTCAACATTTTTCACGTAAGTAATTAATTGCTAGTTTTTTTCATACTGTATCGTCTGTAGTAGATAAAAAGCGATAATTGCAGATCTAGGTACTGTCCATCCACAATCATCGTTCTGCATAGCACGGAAAATGTGTTATTATTTTTTTGTTTAAACTTTGTGTTGTGTTAGATTTCATGTAAGAAACGTGTTGTTGTTGGTGGTATTATTGCTTAGTGCTAAAGAATACTTACAAAATGCATAGAGTCTAGAGAAATAAGAACACTTTAAGAAGTTAACATTTTACACGTAAGTTTATTACCATAGTTTTACGTACGGAAGTTTTCATGCATCGTCTGTAATTTCGATAGAAAGCCTGACTCCTGAGATTGCGGAAGACGGTGCATCCGCATGTCACACAATATCGGTTTTGTTCCTTACGAATAACTTTTTAACTAATCGATAAATAAGTTGTTACTCATGCTCAGAAAGTTACTTACAGTTTTGTACATGAGTTAGGATTAAAGTTTTAACCCATTAAGGCCCATACGAGTACCGGTAATCGAGACAACTCTAGAATACAATAGCATTTCCAAGAATCCGCGATCGAAGGATTAAATTAGCCTAGGTAAGAGATCATAGGTCAAAGTTCTGAGTTACTTGAGAGAGTTGAATGTCATGGTTCTTGATAGGTTGGAAAGAGCATAAGGTTAAAAACTGCCGCGACCGTACAGTATGGTCGTTTACGACCTTATGTTATTAAGCGCGCTACATTTGATATCAATGACTCGCGTCTTTTACATTTCGTATCGGGATAAAAAAAATAAAAGTAAAAAAAATATTTTAAATATTTTTTGTAAATGGTTTATCGTTTTGTCTAAAGGTTATTTATTATAAAAAATATACTAAAATTTTTTTTTTTTTTTAAATTAAAAAAAATTACATTTTTGTAATCAGAAAATGTAGTATAATAATACCCCAAAGTTATCGGAAGTGGTCTTTTTACACCCTGTATATTAGATTTAAAAATTCATATAATAATAACTATATAACATTGCAATGGTAACTCGCACAATGCATTGTGCGAGTTACCTTTGTCAGTAATGTGTATGTAGAACATTACAGATGCATTAGGTTGTAAATCAGATGTATTATATTTTTATTACAATAAATCAAGACTGAATGTTAAAATATAGTTTTTAATTTGGTTTAACCTCAATTATCTGTATTATTATTTATAAAAAAGGAAATGTTTAAAGTTTAGCTTTCCAAATGTAAAGAATGCAAAATAATTGTCTGGTTGATGATTACAATAATTTTGAACTATATAAACTACAGTGTATTACTAAATCCAAGGAATTGTCGCTATTATAAACAGTAATAGGGCCTATCATGTTGAAGAATTTAAATTTAATGAGAAGACAAAATTAAAATTTATAGTTTATTTCATTTAAATATATTGGAATGTTTAAAACAGACGAAGATTCACACTTTATAAAATATAAAATACATAATATACATTGTATAATATTATTCCAAATCATATGATTTATTGACTAGACAAAATTAAATTTTTTCTTTGGTATATACTACGAATAATAAAACCTAAAGACTAGAATAATGATAATAATATATTATGTTAGATAAATGTTCAAATACCATATTTTAACCCATTTGTGAAGGAAACTTTGCATTCAATTTTATCACCAAAATTATAGATTAAATTTCGATTATCAGCTACCTAAGACGAAAAGAAACATCATCAATGTTCGGCTTTTAATTCTGCCAATGCTTCTTGAACCAACTCTTCTAATTCAAGGGGTAAAATAGTTTTTGAAGACAAATAAGGTCTATCGCTACCATTACCGTTATATTTACTGTCATCACAATACTCTGTGTCTTTACTGACTTCATTTTCGTCATCTGAATCAACGGTTTTTTCCTCAATAGGATGTTCCTTGTCGTTTCTGTCTTGCTCATCAGATTTTGTGGAACTGGAGTCATTAAGAACATCCTCAATTAGCATTTGTGAGGGGAATATAGGTATACACTTCTGGCCATTGCTCCAACTATCTAGAGTTTTTTCTAATTCTGTGATTCTGCTTGCCAATATCCTACAAAAAATATTATTAAGTATGAAACTAGACATATTTTTAGTACTAAATAGCTATTGGTTTTTTTTATAATAAATTAATATAAGTAATATTATAATTCTGAAGGTTTATATTGAAATTAATCTAATATAATATATAAATCTCCTGTCACGATGTTTGTCCGCGATGGATTCCTAAACTACTGAACCGATTTTAATGTTTCTTTTTTTTAAATGTGTGCTTTTTTCCAACTTGAGAGATAGGATAGCTTAGATCTTTAATTATAGTCGCAATTTTATTTTATTGCAAATTATTTGTCTATAAAGAGCGACCATTGTTTATGCGACGCGGGTCACGGGATAGCGATGGGCTTTGCATTCAATAAAACAATACATGCGGGCGATATACTTTATATAATATGGCAAAGAAACGTTTGCCGGGACAGCTAGATATTTATTTTATAATAGTACTAAAGTAAGTAAAATTGTATTTCAATTATACATAAAACTTACTGATTTGTTTTTCGCTGATGTTGAAGAGCAATAGATTTGTCATTTAATGCTTCAAATAAACCAAGGCACAGAGATTTCAATTCAGCTGCAGAACTCCTTTTCAAACCTGTTTTGGAATTAATATCCAGGTATTCTCGAACTGTAATCATAAAAAGTATATTATGGGGCGTTCCATGCCAAGCGGACAGGAAAAAATAGTCGAGCTCACTCTGACATTGGCAACTCATCAAGGAGCCATTTTCAAAAAGAAGAAGAAGAAAAATAGTCGATATCTCCGACTTTGATAATATTTGGATATGTTATATCTACACGTGTTATTAATACGTGTGCCAAATATTTTTGTAATATAATTGCTAGGTTAGAATGATGGGACTTTGAAACGTGACTTCTCTATTCGGCACCCAATGCTTCAAAGCCGATTATAGATTGAAAAAATTATATATTTGAATAATTAAACCACTGAACTTGTTACTCCATTTAATCAGCTTTTTAACTGCATTTTTGAAAACAAAAAAAAATCTTTGAAAAAAATGCAAATCATTTTGATTTTTTAAATATTTTTTGTTTAAATAGCTAATATTCTATAGAACATTTCTGCACTACTTCTATAATAGGCCGGGAAGAGGATTAGGAGCTAGACTGAAAATACTGCCGAAGGGTGGCGTCCAGCGCCAATCTCATTAAATGGAGTAACAAGTTCAGTGGTTTAATTATTCAAATATATAATTTTTTCAATCTATAATATATTTTATAAAGCTATAAATAATTGAAAACCATTTTTATACCTTGTTTTTGAGTCATTACATCTCCTACTCCTTTTCTAAAATTTGATGGGTGGTTCTTACCACGATTTTCCAATAAGGTCTGAAAAAAAGTTCACATTAATTGCATCAAATAATGTAAATGTGTAAAAGACAGAAAAATTGTAGATAGCACTTACCTTATATTTAGTTAAATTCCTTTTAAGAATCTCTTTCTCCACCTGAAGTTGTGTTAACCTCTCATTGAGGTATTTATTTTCAGCAACTAATGCATCAATGTCGACAACTGGTTTTGGTGAATCAATACTTCCGTTGGAATCAGAACTATTCTCTTGTTTTTTCATTCTGTTTGTAAGTATAAAATTAATTTGTTGATTCAATCTTTGCACTTTATTTTTATAATAATCACGGTCCGATACTAGTTCTTCTTTTTCATCTAAAGTTGCTCTGTAATCTGACTGGATCTGTCGATACTGAAAACATTTTATTTTATTAAAAACTAGCGACCCGCCCCGGCGTTGCACGGGTATAAAATATATGGCCACTGAAAAAATGATTAAAATCGGTAGCCGATCCTTCACGTGGTCTACTTCTTATCTACCTATGCCAAATAACATGAAAATTGCTGACCATGAGCTCTTATAGCAGTATTACTTTCAGATTTCGCACAAACAAAAAACATAGCTATGTTTAGGTATATAATTTAATACTTAAATAGATATCATGTTTGTTTATGCGAAATTCAAAAGTAATATTAAAGTAATAATAATACTGCTTTAAGAGCTCAAGGTAAGAGGGCAGTACTTCGCGAGATAAGCCCTTTCAAATAATCTCCCCCGTTTTTTCCACATTCTCCTATTAGTCTTAAATAAATAAATAAAATAAAATAAAAATAGCCTTTATTTTCTACTATAGTTTTACAAGTATGGTTCATAGTTAACAATTATATTTAATTTTAAGTAGTAGTCGCCTCTATGGCGTAGGCCTCTCCTAAATTCTTCCAGCAGTCATTCTCATCCATAGGGGTCCGCATCTCTCGTTAAATATATCTCTCCATCTTTTATTTGGTCTTCCTTTTTTCCTTTTCCTGTCTCTTGGTACCCACTCTGTTAAACGTTTGGTCCATTTGATTCCTGCCTGTCTGCATATTATGTGTCCTGCCCAGTGCCACTTAAGTAGTCTTGTTCTTTTTCTAACGTCTACATAGGCTGCTATTTATGTATCCGGAACTGGCCACTTACAAGAACAATATTTAAAAAGTAATTACAACATTTGAAAATAGAACTCTTTGGTTGAAGAATACATTTTGTTTCATGTGACTGTCAATTATTTTTCCATTGTGGCGTCATTTTGAAAATTGCGTGTCTTCATTTGCCATGGATTTAACGCGTGAACATTTTCGTGCAATGATTTACTACGATTTTCGGCGTGGGCTAAATCAACAACAGTGCTTTATTCAACTCACCGCAACTTTTGGAGATGAAGCACCATCAAAAACCACTGTTTATCACTGGTACAGTGAGTTTAATCGTGGGCGGTCTATGCTCACGGATGAAAATAAAGAAGGTCGCCCAAAAACAGCTGTTGTCCCACAAAATATAGATGCTGTGCGGGAACTAATAATGCGTGATCGTCATGTTACATATCGCGAGATAGAGGCGTCCTTAGGCATAAGTATGACGAGCATACATAAGATATTACACGAACATTTGGCTGTAAAAAAAATATGTTCGCGTTGGATTCCGCACAACTTGACAATCGATCAAAAACGGGCTCGTGTCGATTGGTGCAAAAAAATGATAAAGAAATACAACCGTGGTACGTCAAAAGCATATGACCCCGAAACTAAACAACAGTCAACGGTGTGGGTGTTCCAAGATGAGCCGAAACCAACAAAAGTTACTCGTGCAAAAAGTACTTTGAAGCAAATGGGCGACCATTTGCTTCAAAGTAGCTTGTTTTTTTGGAATTAATGGACATGTGGCTACAGTGCCATTAGAGAATCGTAAAACGGATAATTCTGAATGGTATACGACCATTTGTTTACCAGAAGTCTTTGAAGAAATAAGAAAGGACAACCGACAACGCAGAATCATATTACATCACGACAATGCTAGCTGTCACACCTCAGCTGAAACAACTCAGTTTTTGGAGGGTCAAAAGATCGAATTGACTGGTCATCCACCGTACAGCCCTGATTTGGCACCTAACGATTTCTTTTCCATACGCGAAGAACAAATTACGTGGTCAACGTTTTTCGAGCCGCGAAGAGGCTGTTGATGCGTTCAAAATGCACGTTTTGGAGATACCTCAATCAGAATGGAAAAAGTGCTA
The DNA here is from genome assembly GCA_963422495.1 of Polyommatus iphigenia. Taxonomy (NCBI): domain Eukaryota; kingdom Metazoa; phylum Arthropoda; class Insecta; order Lepidoptera; family Lycaenidae; genus Polyommatus; species Polyommatus iphigenia. The sequence goes on along the minus strand of OY730185.1, from coordinate 30,217,084 downwards.
TGAAAATTGGTTCCAGCGTATGCAAAAGTGTGTCGATCATCGCGGCGAATATTTTGAAAAGCAATAAAACCATATTAAATGATATATGTTTGTTTCTTTTTTTAATTCCGGATACATAAATAGCAGCCCTCGTATTACCTTTGTTGCCTTCCTTATGCTTGCATTATTGACCTTGTCTGACAATTTGAGGCCAAGCATACTTCTTTCCATTTTCCTCTGACAGATGGCTATGCTTTCCTCGTCTTCTTTTCTTAGGGACCACGTCTGACAACCATATGTTAAGCATGGCAGTATTGCAACTTCATAAACTTTTTTCTTTATTGTTATGTTCATATTTTTATTTTTCATGATTTCCTTTAGTGACCAATATTTCTTCCAGCTTAAAGTAATTCTCCTTTTTATTTCCTTTTCTGTGTTGCTTTCAAAAGATTAGTAAACTATTAGTCTTAGCATGATAAAATATAACCTATAGCCTTCCTCAATAAATGGGCTATCTAACACTGAAAGAATTTATCAAATCGGACCAGTAGTTCCTGAGATTAGCGCGTTCAAGTTAGCCCTTTCAAATAAATTTCCCCGTTTTTCCACATTTATTTATTTATTCGGTAGAGTAACAGACAGCAAAGTAAGTAATATAGCTAACAAAAATTTACGAAAAGAAGTAACATTTTACCATGCAATCCAATAAAAACTATACACAACATTAAAAAAAATCAATAATTATAATAATATCAAATGTCAAGTATTCAATTACACTAAAATATTTAAATCAGTCATTCAACAATAATTATTAGAATTATGAATTGTCACAGTCACGCATGTTTTTAATACATAGGTACATACTTAATATCAATAACTACAAAAACAAAGAATAATAATAATAATAAATTCATTGTGAGCAAGAAGCCTAAATAAAAATATATTGCAATACAGAGAAAAAAAATAAAACAAAGCAAAACTCATACATTCCCTAAAAATAAGTCAGATTAAAGGATTATATTAAATTAAATAAAATTCATATAAAAATAAAGTTATTTGTAAATAATGTCAATAAATTAAAATAATAGTAACAATAAGAAAAATATACAAGTTAATAAATTAATTTAACAATAATTCATAGTAGGTAACAAATAAAATAAGAATTTGAAGTAGATATTTCAATTAACTAATTAGCTATATAGATTTAAATAAAGTTGGACTTAAATAGTAATCTAATATTAAAAATTACTTATTTAGGTACAGTTTATATATTTTTTATTTAATTTATTTTTAAAAGATGATAAGCTACCAAAAAATATGTCATAGTCGGAACAAATATTATTGTAAGATGTACACATTCGAACCAAAGGGTTATTTTTTGATACATTATTTTTACATAGTGGGATGTCAAAGAGTTGTGGTATACGCACGGATCGAGAGGTATCTTTATAGAGATATTTTTTAACATTTGCGTGTCTAAGGTACCATTTACTATTCCATGCAATGTACATAAATCAGAGATTTGCCTACGTCCCTCCAGACTCATATGACTAAATCTTTTAAGTCTCTCTTCATACAAAGGTACTTTCTTTCTAATTCCACACTTTATGCAAAGAAGTCTTACAAATCTACGCTGGATAGATTCTATCCTGTCATTGTGGATATGATACAAGGGATACCATATCGTTGAGCAATACTCAAGGATAGATCTGACCAGGGAAATGCGGTGAATAAAGAGAGCATTTTATTAGCTTTACTACATATATAGTCATAGTGATGTCTAAATGATAACGATGAGTCAAAGATAACACCTAAATCCCGAACTATATTTACTTGAGCCAATGCATCATTACCAATTGTATATCTAAATGAAATTGCTTTTTTGTTTCGTGTAAAAGATATCACCTGACATTTTTTTATATTGAGCGACATGTGATTTAATGAACACCAAGCTACCAAGGTATTTATATCTTTCTGAAGAGCTAAACAATCCTCGATATTACGAATACGACGGAATATTTTAAGATCATCAGCATATGCCAGACATTCACTCATTATCTCCCACAACAAATCATTAATAAATATAAAAAACAGAAGAGGACCCAGATTCGAACCTTGGGGTACTCCAGATGTAACCACAAAAGGGACCGAGTCATATCCTCTTAATGCAACCAATTGTGTTCGATTTTTAAGGTAAGAGGTCAACCAGCGAAGTAAATTGCCATGTATGCCCAGGTATTGGGCTTTTGCAAGTAAAATGTCATGGTTTACGCGATCAAATGCCTTTGAAAAATCCGTGTAAACTGCATCTGTCTGCACTCTGTCATTAAAGGCATTACAAATGTATGTACTGTAGGTCAATAAATTAGTCTTGGTAGACCTGTTGGACACAGATCCATGTTGTTTTGGGCATAAAATGTGTTTGAAATGATTGTAAATTTCATTATGAACAAAACTTTCTAAAATTCTTGCAAACCAGCTAAGTATGCTTATAGGACGATAATTAGAAACTGACTCTCTGCTACCATCCTTGTAGATAGGCGTGATTCTAGCTATTTTCCATAGAGATGGAAAACAACCTTCATTTAATGACTTATTGAAGATCAAGATCAAAGGTAATGCTAACGTTGAAGCACAGAAACGTATAAATATAGGCGGTATTCCATCAGGACCAGCACCCTTTGATAAATCAATAACTTTCAATTTCTGCAAAACATCATCTAGTTTTATACTAAAATTAGATATTGTTAAATGGGAAGAGTCAAAATTTGGTATATAGTTGGCTACTGTGCTATTTTCATATACCGACGAGAAATAGTCAGCGAATAAATTAGCAATTTCTTCACCGTTGTTGGCTGTTCTATCTTGATAGTGCATTCTATTAGTTTTAATTTTTATTTTAGTGTAACGCCAAAACGATTTAATATTTATTGATAAATCACATTCAACTCGTTCAACGTATGATTTAAAACAATCATGCATCACATCTTTAACTCTAGACTTTAACATTGAATATGTATCATAGTCTCTGGGATTTCCAAATTGTTTAAATCTGCGATGACACTTATCCTTAGTTTTAATGAGTTTTTTAAGACCTTGTATAAACCAAACTGGGTATTTAAAACTTCGTGCCTTAGTTTTGGGGGTATGTTTTTCTATTACCGAATATAGAGTGTCATAAAAAAGATGTACAAATTCATCACAACCAAGAGATAAGGCTTGACTCTTCCAATCAATTTTACGAAGGTCATCATTACATTGACTGAAGTCCGTACTGTGGAAACAATATTTTTCAAATGAAGAATTAAATGTCAGGGGTTTGAATGAAGCTAAATTTAAAGTAAGTTCAAAGGGAGGGTGATGTGAATCTGGCCAACTAATCGGTGTAGCAGATATAATTTTAAATGAGTCACTGTCTGTGATGACCAAATCCAAAAGCCGATTATTAGAGTTAAGTATCGAATTGATTTGACGTGTCGCCGTACTATGTATTAGATCATAAATGTGACGTTATCAGCGTAAAAACCTTATTGTCGGTATTGAGTTATTAGTATCCCCATAATCTACATTTTTTTTTAATTTATTTATTTAATAAGGAAATACATAATTATGTATAGGTACTCTCCATAAACCACTAAGGTTTGTCCGGAGTGTACTGTTGTTTTATAATATGTACTACATTATTTAGGAAACTTAATTCAATATTCTTTTACACAATATATAAAATGAAACATAATATGTAACACTTAATCATAACATCAGAAAACAAAATATTTAAAAAATTATTACGTAACACAATATAAGTAACAACTAACAATAAGCAAGTAACAAGAATATCTTATTATCCTCTTAGTCATTTTCATTTAACAGTTTATTTAAATAATATGTTTTAAGTTTATTTTTAATATTCTTTTCAGTAATCTGGTTTACAATTGTTTGGTCCAAATTGTTGATTAATCGAGGTACAATATAATCGGCTGTTCTCTCTCCGTAAACATTTACTGCCCTTGATATGTTTAGTTTGTTTTTTGTTTTCTATCGTGTCTGAATATTGTGACTAATATTATATTTCTGGAGATCGACATCAAAGAAATTATCTTTGAGGATCAATATAATCGGTTGTTCTCTCTCCGTAAACATTTACTGCCCTTGATATGTTTAGTTTATTTTTTGTTTTCTGTCGTGTCTGAATATTGTGACTAATATTATATTTCTGGAGATCGACATCAAAGAAATGATCTTTGAGGATACAATATTCAGTTTTAAGTGTAATCGGAAGTACTTTACAATATCTATATATTTGACCGACTTCCAAAAAGGAGGAGGTAATACGTTCGGCTGTATGTATCTTTTTTTTTTTTGTATGTTCCTCGATTACTCAGTCATTTGTGGTCCGATTTTCGAAATTCTTTTTGTGTTGTATAGGGTTTAACTCGAATTTGGTACCATGTTCACAAAAGTGGTGTTCTGATGATGGGATCCTTGAGGAATCGAGGGGACTCCTTGAAATTTGTATGGAAACATATAGTGATTTCGATTTTTTCTGAAGCATTCGAGGTAAATGCTACCAAAAAGTAAGACTTCGCATCAGGTTATATCCAGGGATCCGAAGGTACCGAGCAGAACTTTTGAATGCTTATAGGTACAGGTTCGGGGATTTCGGCGTTGTTTAAACAACTGAAAGCATAAGCCAACACATCAATTTGATTAATCATCATCATCACAATCATAATTATACCATGGTCATCACAATATGACCCAATTATTGGTACTTTTCATGATATTTTGCATCGAAACAGATGTTTTTGACGATGATTTCACTGTTTGTGGACCGATTTTCGAAATTTTCGTGTTGTTGTATAGGATATAATCTTAATTTTGTATAACAATTACGAAAGTGGTAAGCTGATGATGGGATCTATGAGCAATCGAGGGAAATCCTTGAAATTAATCAAAACGCTCATAGTGGTTAAAATGTTGTTTCTTGGTCCAAAGGCACTGAACAGAACTCCTGAACCTTTAAAGATAAAAGTTTGGAAATTGCAGCATCGCTTAGATAACTGCAAGCATTTACCACAATTTCGCTTACAGTAACATAATGTGAATAGTTAACATTCGTATTGGTTATTTACGCATAAAGCCTTATTTTGTAGACAACATTAAAAAGAGTGAAATTATTATTTTTAACAAAAAAATGAAAACCGACTTCCAAGGTAAAAACAATAGTAATATTATGAACTAAAAAGTATTAAATAACTCTTACTCTTTAATAGTGCCTTTTTCAGAATTCTTATAAATCTCAACTATTTCTGTACATACCTACTACAGTCTTCATTACTTTGAAGTCGGTACCAGTCCCAAAAGTTTCAGATATTCTGTCATTACTGAACGCACGATTAAATTAGCTGGTACCGACTTCAAAATAATGAAGACTGTAGTATGTACAGAAATAGTTGAGATTTAGACGAATTCTGAAAAAGGCACTATTAAAGAGTAAGAGTTATTTAATACTTTTTAGTTCATAATATTACTATTGTTTTTACCTTGGAAGTCGGTTTTCATTTTTTTGTTAAAAATAATAATTCTTTATCATTTTTATTATACTTTTCTTTAATATTAGGTGGCACAATGGTTTTTAAGATTCTTGTTTGTAAGTTTTGGATTTTATGCAGGTAGGTTTTGTAAGATCTGCCGTAGCTAGTTAGTCCGTAATTTATGATAGAGTCAGCGAGGGCGTTGTAGAGCATTAGTCTTACTTTAAATAGCATTTTGTTTTTAATTAAATATATATTTGATAGAAACGCTTTAAGCTTATTACATATCTGTGTAATTTGTGGCTGCCAAGAAAATTTACTATCGATAACGAGACCAAGGTAAGTATGTTTACCCACAATTTCAATTTCACTGCATTTACAGGAGCTATTGTTGTTGTGCAGGCATTGGTGGTCATGACTTAACAGTTTTTTCACTATTGTGATTTTTTTATTATTTTGTGGTGAGCAGATATGTATCAGCTTGGTTTTGTCTGGATTCAGGACGAGTCCATTATCATGGCACCATTTATTAATGTTGTCGAGGTCCTCTTGTAACTTGGACATCGCTGAAACAGGATCGGAGTCGGATATTAGAAGACATGTGTCATCCGCGAATTGATAGGCTTGACAATGTTTCAGTATGTTAAGCATGTCATTGACGTAAGCAATGAAATGAAGTGGTCCCATAACTGAGCCTTGAGCCGTGCCTTCTTCTGCTGTAACTTCGTCACTAGCATCCTCATTAACTGTTACATGATAGGCTCTATCCCGCAAGTAGTCCCTACACCAATTTAGCAGTGGGCCTCGTATACCCGAGTTTTCTAATTTTTTGGCTAGTATGACATGATTAAGGGTGTCAAATGCCCGGGAGAAGTCGATGAAAAGAGCGAAGACGTGTTTTTTAGAATCTAGAGCGTGGTTGATGTAATCAGTGAATTGGGATAGAAGAGATGTTGTGTTTTTACCAGGTTGGAAGGTACCGAATTGACGGTTTGTTATTATGTTGTGCTTTTTATAGAAGGAATGAATTTTGTGGCAGAAAATTTTTTCCACAACTTTATTGATAGATGAGAGAAGGGTTATCGGTCGATAGTTGCTGAATTCATCGTGTTTTCCTTTTTTATATACAGGGCGGACAGATCCCCGCTTAAGCTCACTCGGGTATTTACCGGTTTTAAGACTAGTGTTGATAAGGTTAACAATCGCGGTATTAATTTTACTGCCTATTCTTTTAATATCAAACACCCTTATTTTGTCATGTCCAGGAGCTTTATGTATGTTGAGGTTTTTAATTATTTCTTGGACTGCATCCGGGGTTGCTTTTTTAATAAATATACTTTTGTCTGCTACATCAAAATATTTTTTTTCGTTTAGTAGGGATATGTTACAGCGATTTATTATATTTTTTACACAGTTTTGAAATTCATAGGCAAATTTATCTGCTATATCTTTTGAAGATAGGTTGAAATTACTAAAGGCTTTGTTTATAGTTTGGTCGATGGATTGTGTTATTTTACCACATATTGTATTTATTAGACGCCATAATTTTCTAGGATTATTGTAATTGTAATTAATAGGCTATCGAACCATGTAAATAACATGCGTGTAGGTCTGGAAAATATATTTTTTAAAAATGTTTAAACTCGAAAGTCGTAAAAGGTGATATTGAGAAAATCGCATTCAAACTTCGACACCCAAAAAAAGTATGTTATTGTAGGAAGTTACATAGATATCATGTCTTTTGAGAAGTACGTTATATGGTCTTTTAGAATTTAACTTCAATGATATAATTTTATAACTCTATTCCTGTTGTTTACCACGCCAAAGTGCATGATGTAATGAAAATGCCTAAGATGGTTTTGTGTGCTTCCCCCCAGAAAGCCCAATCGAGCTAGGTGTATTTTCAATATATCAGAATTTAGAGCAAAA